>RJWT010019273.1:0-18458 GCA_004365215.1 Cuniculus paca
ATTCACAGTGGCCTTATTCATGATGTCTGAAACTATCCAAGGATGTGTGAACAGACACTTGAGGTGTGGTAGAGACATGCAACAGAATATTAATCAGTTATAAGAAAGAGTAGAAAATTTATATATGGACCTTAGAAATATGCTAAGTGAAATAAGGAAATAAGCACAGATACAGAATGGCAAATACTGTATGATTCCACTTATGTGGTGTCCCAAGAGTAGTCAAATTCACAGAGGCTGAAAGTAGACTAGAAATCACCTGGGAAAGAGAGGTGGTGATGGTGGTAGGGAGAATGGGGAGTTGTTCAATAGGTACAGAGTTTCTATTGCAGAAGATGAAAAACTTTTTGGTATAGATAATAGTAATAGGAATGTGACATTGTGAATACATTTAATGCCAGCAAACCATACACTTAAAAATGGCTAAAATGATCAATATTATGCATATACTGCTACAACAGAAGAGTGAAGTAAAACAGGACGAGGATGGCTTGTGGGGAATTGTCTTCGTGATAACATTGGGAGAGGGAGGGGAGATGGGCTGTCAATGCCAAGACTGAAAGGCAGAGGCCATGTTGGGGGGCATGAAGGGGGTACCCCGTATAGTGAAGAGGCTGAGCAGTGGGATGCAGGGTGAGTGTATGAAGGTGAGACGTGCACTAGTTAGAAGTGAGTAATAGCCTTAGAAAGTACCAAGCATTGCACTTATTTTACAGATGACAAAATCAAGGCTCAGACATTTTTTCAGGATGTGAAAGGAACATAAAAAATGAGAAGGAATGTCAGGTCATCTCATGAAGGACTAGATTTAGGCCAAAGTACATTCCAGTGCCCTAACCCAATATTGGAACCAGTTTCAAATTGACAGGAAGGGCAGTGGTGATGGGGACTGAAGGAGAGGGGCGATCAGACCACAAAGGTACATGGTGAGAGAGGCTTAATGTCACTAGGAGCCATCTCCACCAGGAGGGCATGTTTGCAAAAGGCTTGATATGTTTTTGTCCTGCGTGTCTTGTTTCTGCGTCCTCCCATCTTCTGTCCAAGACCTTAGCCATCCATCCTCCATCTCCCATCCCCATTCCAGGTTGAGCCTTGGAGACCCACTGCCTTGGGTCCTTTGCCCCTTTGCACTGGAAGTCAGGGAGGGCAGCTTGAAGCCAGGATAACAGAAGAGCACAATCCAATCTTGGGGGAGGAGAAGGCTCGGAGGAGGGGCATGTGGTGTTCTCCAAGCACCTGGTACAGCCTGGGGCTGCGCATCCACTGTGCCCTGGACTCAGAAGTGTGCTGGATCTCTCCCTTCTGGTATCCAATGCCCCCAGGCTTTGTTCCTGTCCTTTTTTTCTGCCCCTGATTTCTCTTCCCACCCCTACTCCCTCTCCTCTGACCTCCCCACAGAAAACCTCAGGCAGCGGCTACCGAGGCAGGTGGCCGTGTATCAATGCCAGCCATGTTCAGCACAAGGAGCCTGGCTTTCTCAGGTGAGCCAGACGAGCCCCTCCGCCATTTGATCTTTATGCTGCTCATGCGTCTCGTGGTTACAAATAGCTCAACCTTCTGTGTGCTGACGGCAGCGCCGGGACATTACAGTAATGTGCCCATTCAAATCAAGTGGATGCAAAGATTGCTATGGCAGCTTTTAGCCACGGAACATTTAGCCTCCAATAATAGCATTTCGGGTCCCTCTGGAACTTTCCTCCACACATGCACCAGGGATACCGAGCCCTCCTCCCACTACAACCTTGGGACCTCAAGAGAAACAAAGACTGTTCTTGCTTTTGTTGATGAGGAAACAAAAATTCAAATAAGGGAACATCATGCAGAAAATAAGTGGGTTAGGACTGATAGATGATGATCATCATAATAATAACAATAATTTGTGTGCATTTCCTCTATGCTCCTTATGGAGCGCAGTGGTTTGCTGCAGCGAGGTAGGCTTAATGGCCCTCATGAATGATGAGGTAAAGAAGGCTGAGGCTGGAGTGGTGCCGCTGTTGTCCAATGGACAGGGGTGGAATTCCACTTTAAAACTACTTCTCCCCAAAGCCTATGCTCTTGACCCTCAGCCATGAAAGTCAGCTCAGCTTAGTCTCAGGAAAATTCTAGACTCAGAGAAAGCTGGCCTTTTCCTGCCCCCTCCAAGCCCCTGTTCTAGGGCCCCTAGAGTTGTCCGGTGACCTTTACCCTGCTCCTCCTGCAGCACCCCCAGCCCTGTCCGATGTCCTTACCTTTAGCAAGGCTGATTTTCTCTGACGGTGTTGCCTTCTCAGCTACAGCACGTGTGAATACATGATCTTGAGACGGCCTCGCCCTAATTAAGGTGGGAAATTGTCAGGGCTAAGATCACGTTTCCCAGAGGTGTTACTTAGTGGTGTCCAGGCAGGGGCAAAGATCTGGGTAGATGGCCTGGGCTCTGTCCACATCTTCCCACAACTAATGCACATTTCATGGGAAAGAAAACCAGGTCCTGAGCAGGGCGACCCCACCACTGTTTGCTGAACACTGTTTGATGTCTGTTATCTTAAGTGTATTTCCCAGGACACAGAAGGCCCATTTCACAGGCCAGCAAACTGAAGCACAGTAAGGACAAGCAGCGGAGTGATATAGTAAATGGGAGAAATGGAAACAGATCCCAGGTGTCCTTTTCCCTAGCCCTGTATTCTACCTGGCACGACATCATGATTTGATCAGGCTCAAAGTTCCCAAGTGAACATTTTCAGAGTCTTTTTCAAGGTCACTGAGTGAACCCCTTGACACATACAGCGCAGCTCCCACAGGGTCTTTAGCGGTCTTTTGCTGGCTGAGATGGGAGGAGCATATAGAAATAGCTGTGTAGGGCAACACAGAGAAGGGGCCAGGGCCTTGGCCTTGGCACTAAATCCAAAGGCGAGGATCCCCCGGTATCCCCACGGAGAGCTCAGGCTTTTCTCCCCTCAGACTGCGCTCCTTCACTGCAGGACTGAAAGGACTTTGGCTTCGGTTCCTCCAGCAACCCATTCAGGGCACCATCCTTGCATGCGGCGAGGCATACAATCCATCGTTCTGCCAGCAGAGGGCGGTCCTGTCCAGGGATTCCGAGCCGTGCCAGCCTCACAGCCCCTTTCTCCTGTGTCCCCAGAGGCCTGGCTTTTGGGATCAAATGCAGAGGCAGGGCAGAGCAGCGGCTTTGGAGAGGGAGTCCCAGGTAGACTGAAAAGCCAGACACTGTGTGTTCCTTGCCTTCCTCATCATCTGCTCTGCCTCCTAGGAAGCAGAATGGCGGGATTGGGAAGCAAGAGGAGGGTCTCTGGTCCTGAGGTGTCTGCTGGCTGCACAGGCAAGCCAGCCTGGCTTTAGCATCCTGCTCTGAGCATGAGGCGAGCCTTGCTCTCGTGGGCTTGTCAGAAGGACCAACACCAAGTGGGAGAACGGATGGGAAGGGTTTGTAAACTTGACCCTATCCATGTGACCTTGGACCAGACATTGAACCTCTGTATGCTAAATTTCTGCATACAGAGAGGATGATAATTAAAATAAAAAAGTTGTTTCCCTTCCAGGGCCCAGACCTGAGGTTCCATGCCTGCATCTGCTTGTCCTTTCTTTCTGAGGATCAAATTGATTGGTGCAACACTGGCACTCTGATGTGCCCAGTGTCAGAGCTGGTGAACTAGGAGACATGGGAGCCAAGGTCTGCCCAAGAGCAGTGAGATGATCATCCTGTGTTGTATGCACTGACCTCTTCTGCTCCCCGGAAAAGAATCACTACCAGGTCCTTATGTACCAGACAGTCTATTTGAATGTCAGCCCAGAAAGTGTGTTGTAACTGGTTCATTCTTTGGCGACACCCATTGGTATCACTCTCCTTTTACCCAGCCCTGATGCACATGGGCAAGAGCTGTGGAAACAGTTTCCCCACCAAGGCAGGGTGGTGGGAGTGGCTGGGAACATCTTAGCCCAGCTTTTGTCTCCTTTGTGACCCCTCGGGCACCTGGGAGAACCCCTCAGCATCTCCAAGGCTCAGTTTGGTCATCCATGGAATGTGCCGCTGGAGGCGGTTTCTATGGGCATTTCTTCTCCTGAAGTCCGCCCTGTGGGCCCTTGTTGGGCATGTACATTCAGCTCTCAGGAGAGGGAAAATGAGGAAGGAAGAGAGATGAAGGACAATTATCTGAAAAGGGAGGAGCAAAAGGGTAGATGGAAAGAATGCTGGCTTTGTTGGCACCTGCTTGGAAGAGGGCAGTTGATCTTTGAGGAATGTGCCTCTCTGTGCTGCAATAGCAGTAGGACCAGGTCCTGGTGACATAGAACACACCTTGGTAGCATTCTGAAGGTACTCTGTCAGTTCATCTGCCTAGAACATAGGTAGGTTCTAAAGACATTCAGAAATTGGAAATGAAGCACAGGGCTGTGACTGTGGAAGAGATCGTGTGTGTGTGCGTGTGTGTGTGTGTGCGATGTGCAGATATACATGCAATGGACATGGGATCACAGTACCCTTGTACAGTTGAGCATCACAAAGAAGCATTTTTTCTGGCATCTGTACACATAGACACACTTATAAACTCCTGCACATCGACAAGCCAACATTTCTGTCTGTCTCTGTCTCTGTCTCTGTCTCTGTGTCTGTCTCTGTCTCTGTGTCTCTGTGTCTCTGTCTCTCTTTCTCTCTCTGACACACACACACACACACACACACACACAGGATCACATTGACCCCCTAAGGCAAAGAACCATTTACTTGAAAAAGTATCTCTTACAACATATTAATAAAATATGTAGGTACATTTTAACTTTAAAAACACTGTAGAAAGAGAGAAGTCACGCCAGGGGAAGGAAGAAGAGGGAGACACTGGAAAGGGAGGCCAAATCACCAAGCACTTAGCCCCTTCACCCCCACCTCGAGGTAAGCACAGAACTTCATGTTACATTCAACTTGATTTTCCGACTCATTGCAAACACCCGCCAGCTCCTGCTGAGTGACTCCACTGATCATGTGCATCAGCCTGCTCTGACAGGTCCTCCAGAAGGAAGTCTCCAAGGAGAGCTAAGAGCTGGAGAAGTTAGAGCTGGGTGAGGTCTTGGAGTTTTGAATGAAGACTGAGGGAGCCAAGGTATGGGCCATAATTCAGGATGCTGGGGTTTCTGGAAACTTCCTTGGACACTTCCTAAATAGAATTTTTTTGTAGTGAGCAATGTGAACTTTCTCCACCCACAGACTCTTCCATACAGAGGTATGAAATGACATGCAGGAATTGTATGATACTCTCAGGATGGCTCCTGAGCTGTCCTCTTGCAGATACCCAAATCCTCTGCCTCTCTGAGGACCACAGTATCACCCTACAAGGCCTCACTGTTCCAAACACTGCCTCCATGGAGTGGCCATGGCTCTTGGTCCTTTCTTCTCTCAACTGTCTCACTGCTAGGTACCTATGCACAAACCACCCCTCTCTCGTCTTCCCTCCCATCCTTTCTTCTATCTTCCCACCTCTGATCCATTCCTTCCTTGTAGAAGGAAGAGGAGGCTTCATGTTAGCACATTTGTGTGGATGGATAGCCTGGACAGGCTGCTGGCATGCTGACATACTGATGACACTCCCTCCAGCATAGATACCAGCAAGTAAGTGATCATCAGAAAGCAGTGGGGAGTGTTTGCCAGAAGGCAGAGGCTTCTCTGTGGGAGACAGCATGGGACCTGGTCTGCCACAGGTCAGATCCTGTTTCACATGGCCAATCCCACCGTAGCCCATAGGCAGCTCAGTTCTGCAGATCTTTCCCATAGACATGGAACCTGAGAGCTTCCAGCCCACGTTAGAGACCTGTTGATCTTTGCCTTCAACTCTGAAGCAAGGGCTGGATCTGTAAGGACAAAAACAACCCTCTTCCCTTCCTAGCTATCCCAGCCCCACCCTGAAGCTGTGGGTTGGGCTTCTCCGAGTCTGGTCCTTGCATGGCCCTGTGGGGACACAATCAATAGCACTAGTCTATATTACAAGTTTAGGCAGTCCTGGGTCAGCAAGGCAGCCTGGAGGAGGCCTGGCCCCATTGCAAGGACGTCTGCTGAGATAGAGTCAGCTCAGCTGCTCCTGCTTCTAAGCTTCCCTGCAGCACTTCATCAGCTCCTCTCTAACGTGTGTCCATCGGGTGATCCATTCCTTCACGGCTGCTTCAGACAAGGGACCTGGCCCATGGCCTGAAGGTGAGTCAGAGGACGCCCAGCACTAGCCTCTGTTTCTCTGTTCCAAGGACCTGGCAGTGACCGATGGTAGAACGCTGGGCTCCAGCAAGCCTGGTGGCGCTGTCTCGAGATAACATGTTTACATAGTTCCTAGCCAGTCTGCTGAAATGTTTTGAAATATTTTAATAAATTACAGTAGAGAAAAGCATCTATAGGATAGCTATTCTGTGCAGCTAATGGGCCAACCCGAAGGCATGAGGCAGAGGAAAAAGAGACTTGATCATCCTTCCAAATTCCAGGTCCCTACAAGGCAGGATTTCCTTTGTTTTAATTTCTACTTGGACTAAGTAACCTCAGTGTGTTTCATTTGAGGGGAAAAACCCAAACATGCCCACAGCTTTGCATATGTCTGGACAGGCAGTTTGAGCACTGAGTGTCTGTGTGGACTGGTGTGTGGGTATGAGGTCCTCTGAGAGCAGCAAGACCCTTAGCATACCTGCAGTCTAAGTGTAATGAAACTAGACTGCCCGGAAAAGCATAAAAGATATATTTCCCTGTAACCCTGGGGGATAGTCTTCCAAAAACCAACCAATTATGGCTTTGCTGAGAGCTTACTATGTTCAAGATGCCGGGAACAGTTAGTTAGTTACAGGGTGGAGCAGTAAGATTTTAAGTCAGACATAAGGAAGGACTTCCAGCTATCACTTTTGATAGAGTAAGCCTTAGCTTTCTTTTCATAATCTTACTTAGGATTTTTTTCCTTTACAGCTCATAGCACTGGGGAAGGATGAGATCATTTCTGTGTACATTTTAAATAAGGGCTTAAAGATACTGAATATTTTAATATCCTGCTAACATTTTCCCTCAACCCTTTTTCTACCTTCCAGGATCATACTGGTGTGTGGTTTTATTTAAAGGCCTGCTTTACCTCCCAAGACATACACGCCCTGGCAGCTCTGGTTGGTGGGCATTCCTGTGCCCAGAATAGAGATGACTGTGGTTCTGTGACTCTTCCCTAAGCTTCCTGGCTCTGGCAGGGCTCCCTTCTGCCTTAACAAGTCAGGTGTCGCAGATCAAGTGAATTCTGGTTTCCAGAGTCTGAAGGGCAACAGAAACCTCAGCTAAAAACCCTGTAAGTGACTTCAGCCTTCCTCTTGGGGTGTAGCTAATGGTTGCCCTTGGCCCACAGAGCTAGAATTTATCAATTGCCCTGGTAGGCACAGGGGTACCCTTCAAACAAAGCTTGTGAGGTAGCTATTATTATGCCTAATTTATGCATGAAGAAGCTCAGGGAAGTTAAATAATTTGCTTATGGTTACTCAACTAATGAATGGACACAGCCAGAATGGAAACCCAGTGTCATTCATTTTCAAGTCAATTTTGTTCCCTGCCCTGGTGCTGCGCCTACTGCAGTCAGCATTGACACAGTAAAGCTTTGGATACTGCAGGTCTGGGGCGGGGCTGGAGGCTCTACTGGGCACCAGAGCACGTGTTCCCAGGTGCCGCCAACTCTGCCTTCCGTGGAGTGCACCGTGAGTAGTAATGGTCGGCAACAAGGACCTCTAACTGATGTCCCTGGGGATCACTGCTCACAGAACAGGAGGCTGGGGTCACTCTGGAAATGGGGAGATATAAGTGCCTAGACTAGCTCAGGACTGGTGAAGGCAGTCAGGCCAGTGGGAAGAGAATGGGCAATAATACAGGCTGCAATGTCTTGCCTTCAGGAGGCTCCTTGCTTTGCAGTTTTCCCTGGTGGACTTTCTGACGTGGATAAAATTTGTGGTGATCTCGCTGGACACCTGTAACCAGGAGTGAATGCCCAGGAGTAGAGGGAATCCCACCCCTGGCTCAGCATCTGGCAGTTCCCACCCCTGGTTCACAATTCTAACTAGCTAGCTTGTTTCTTCCTCTTCTGACTCAGACTCAATGTTAGATTGGATTTTCCAAAAACGGTGGCAAGGATGTGTTCCATCTCACATGGTTCTCTTAGCGTTGGATTCCCCAGTGAATTCACGTGGATGTGGGATTATAGATAAAGTGATGCATGGTGACTTCTGAGGTTTTATAAAGGTAATATGTCAGTCATGTGGCTCCCTTGGGATGCTTGCTCGCTGAATCCAGCTGCCTTGGTGTGAGGGAGCCCAGGCAGTCACGTGGGGAGCAGCACCAGGTGGGCCCCAACCCAAAGCCAAAAGTGTGAATGAAAGGTGACGCAGACACATGGTCATTAAATCCTTGCAGTCTATGCCTTTCCAGCTGAGGCCCCAGACACTGTGGAGCAGAGATGAGCCATTCTTTCCATTCCCTTTTCAATTCCCAACCAACCGCATCTGTAAGCCTAGCATGGGTGGTGAGTGCAGCCCAGCAAGCGGAAGCAGGATGTACACCAGAGCAGGGGCCACAGAGGAGGCATGGGCGACAAGGTACCAGTGGGATTTATGACTGCCAGGACTGGCATGAATCAGCCTGCAGGTTCACGTATCACTTTACACTCTACGGGGTACTTTTCCATTGTGTGGCCCTCACAGCAACTCTCATTTTACAAATGGCAAACTCCCACTTTAAATGATCTTGTTGCTGAGAATTGTGGAGGTTAAGTACTCGTCCAGGGTCATGCAGGGTTAAGGTAGCTGTAGGATGAATCCCCAAGTGGACCCTAGAACCAAAACACGTCCCACTTAAACTGGACTGCCTCAGTCCTGCCTGGCCTCACCTGGCCTTGCTCAGCCCTTGACAAATAAAATGTCACTCATTGCCCGGCTCTGAGCCATGGATGGCTGGAGACCTCTCTTCAGCATGATTGGTTTGAATTTTGTGCTTCTGGCACCCATCATGTGAGAAGAAAAATCTTGAACGCTGTTTAATAAACAGAGTCAGAAGGAAGCAGTAAGATGGAAAGTGTTGTTTCTCAAATGAGGGAAATAAGTTTATTGAGAGAAATCAATTCTGGGGTGACTTTTATGGGAGGGTGAGTATAAGGTGAGAACTCAGCTCATGTAGAATTTGAAGGGTCCCAGAGGTGGGGCGCAGGTGTTGGGATCTCTGAGCCTATTTGATACCAGGAATTTTCTGTCTTCTCTGCAACTACAGATTCTGTTCAGGGTTTCTGTGGTCCAGCATGTAAGCTGTTAGGCTGTGCCCTTATCATCTCTGGACAAGATGGCAGGAAAGTGGGCCCCAGGCTGACTCAGGTGATGAGACTCATTGCTAGGTATTTGTGGATGAGATGACTTTGTCCTGTTTGTCTGTCCCCACCTCCCAGCTCTTCCCATGTCCCCTCCTTGGCTCCTGTTGGCATTTGAATACAGATGCCTGGGACCAAACATCTGATACCCACAGCTTAGAGGAAGAGAGCTTTATTTTGGCTCATGGTTTTAGTCCATGGTCAGTTGGCTCCCAGACAGAAACTGTAGTGGAAAGCAAGCTGAGTAACCCCTAGCAACCAGAAAGCAGAGCAAGGGAGGAGGCGCCAGGGTCAAGAAAACACTTTTCCAAGTCACAACCCCAGTGACCTGTCTCCCACCAGGCCCCACCTCCTAACTGCATATTCAGTTACTCAATTCATTAATGGATGAATCCACTGGTGAGTATAGTTTCCTCACGGTCCAATCACCTCCTACACACATGAGGATTTAGGGAGACATTTTAGACATAAACCATGACAATGGGCCCAACTTTTCCTAGCACAGGAGTCCCTGAGTAGAACTGGCAGGAACCCACTCCAGAGAAGTGATTAAGAAGGAGGCAGCACTTGTGTGGAGGGGCAGGGGCTGTGCTCTGGGCAGAGGGGTAGTATTCAGATCTTCCTCCCTGGCAGGATGCCACTAAAGTACTGCAGGCAGCTTTTCCTTAAGTCCACACAGAGGTATGCTCTTTTGGTTGGATTTTCCATCTCTGAATTTCTGGTGAGATAAGATGCCTTGGTCTCCCCAAAGCTCACATACTTCATGCCTTCTGGACCATAAAAATCACTATTTTATGATGGGTTTGGATTTCTGGTCACCTGGCAAGCCTCTAATAGCAAACACTAATGCACATGTTGCTGTGAAAGCATTTTGTAGATACAAAATCTACAATCAGTTGCCTTCAAGTAACAGAGATTACCTTCCTAATGGGCTGGGCCTAATCAGTTGAAGACCTTACGAGTTAAAAACTGAGATTTCCCTGAGAAACACTCAGGTTTCTCTGAGAAAAATTCAAAGGTTTCTCAGCCTCAAGACTGCAGTGCCAATTCCTGCCTCAGTTTCCAGCCTGGAATAACTAATTATACTTACCAGGCTAATAATCACGTGAACCAATTTCTTAAAATAAATTAAGCACACGTGCGTGCACACACACACACACACACACACACACGCACCTCTTTTCTGAGCCTATGACATGTGGATGCTACCTGCTGCAGGTAATGCGGAAGGAGTGATCTAATGGAAAGGGCACTGGCTGAGGGTCAAAGGCCAGAGTTCAGGCCTTGGCTTATGACTTACCATTGCTCTTCTATAAAATAGGGGAGAATTGCAAGGATAATTAGCGTGAACAAATAAGAGTAAAATTAAAGCATTTTGTAAAGCAATAGACAAATGCCTTTTGGTAGCTCTGAATTTTTTAAGTACAGATTTATTCCACACATTATTAGGGGTAATTATTTTTGGAGAGAATATGACCAGTGGATGAAAATGGGCTTGGCTCTTTTTCCTCTGAATGATGGTTCTGCACAATCAAGCAAGAAGACAAAAAATTGAGGGCCATTTGTCAAAACCAATTAAAACTGTCAACAGAATTTTAAAGAAGCCATCAGGGATGCAAATATGAGGTTACTGAACTTGTTATAAAGCAACAGTTGTATGCAAAGAGTCTCATTGGAAGGGCTTTGGATAGGCATTCGGACTGAGGGGCACTAAAGAGAGAGAGGGTAGCTGGGCATGGTGGTGCAGGCCTATAATCCCACCACTCAGGAGGCTGACACTGGAGGATCGTCGTGAGTTCGAGACCAGCCTGGGCTACAAAGTGAGCTCAAGGCCAGCCTGAACGGCATAGTGAGACCCTGTCTCAAAAAGACAAGGGCCGGGGATCTAGCTCAGTGGCCTGAGTGCCTGCCTGGCAAGTGTGAGGTCATGAGTTCAATCCCCAGTGCCAAAAAAAAAAAAAAAGACAGTAGATCTTACTCCTGGGGTCCTGCTGGCCCCAGATACTTGTTTCCCTTGCTCACCTTGACTCTTTGGAGTGAGCGATCTTGGGGTTCTGGATCCTGGGGCTGCATGTCTCAGGAGAATGCCCTCAGAGAGTGACCTGCATTCTCAGCAGAGGTGGGAACTATGGGCAGATGACAGGGCTAAGGCTTATACTGGGAAAAGGGGGAAGTTTACATTGCCATTTGAATGCTTACAGGAATCTTCCACTGGTAACCAGTGGTCTGCAAAATGTCCCATCCTCACTCCATACAAATTTGCTTAGGATCCTAGGATCCACCTCTTTTTGTTTGTTTGCTTGTTTTTGTTTTTGTTTTCTGCAGTACTGGGGATGGAACTCAATGCAAAGACCCTGAATTCAACCTCAAGTACCTCCCCAGACCTTTTCTGTTTTTTTCTTTTCATATGGGGTCTTGCTAAGTCACTAAGTTGCAACTTTCACTTGAGGAGGTGAAATAAACTTACACAATGTTAACAGTTTTCTCCTACAAAACAGAGTAAGTGCTGGTCCTGCAGCCTCGCATTGCTGAAGAATTAGCACCAGCCCGTGTGTGAGTACAAAGCAGTCTCCTAAGTAACAAGCCTGGAGGTGCCAGGGCACTGCAGACAAAGGTGCTCCGGATGGAGTTAGTTGTGCTCCCCAAGAGGGCGACATCTGGAGTAGAGAGACTAGGAAGGGCATTTGAGTAGGGTGTTGGGCCTTCTCCGAGCTGAGGAGATGGCAAGCTGGAAAAAAACCCTTTCTGGATCAGCCAAGATTGATGTCTCAGATCTTGCCCATCTCAAGCTGTCAGGGACCCTCTTCCTTAGAGCACATTCAGGCGGCACAGTCTTGCATTAATTTAGAGCTAATTGTCAGGTAATGAATTCGATTTGGCTCACCATATTGAAATCCCTTCTGCTCCCAGCTGAACACCAGTAAATCATTTGCATCACAAACCTTCTCTTCCCTGGACTCACAGCTTGCCCAAGCTGTTGTTCAGACCCTTCCTACCTCCCCACATTGCCTGATCTCTGAAAGCAGTTGAAAATCATCACATCTTGTTAGAACTGTAAAGCTGAAATTCATACAAGAAAACTGACTTTGGGTAAGTGTTTTTGAAAAGTCTAGAACAATGGTTCTCAAAGCATGAGCCTTGAACCTATAGCATCTGCATCCTGGAAACTGGATAGAAATGCATCCTGGATTATCTGAATCAGAAACTCAGGGTTGGGGGAGTGCTCTGTGTGGGAACAAGCTCTCTGGGGTCCCTGATGTGCAGCCAAGTTTCCAGTGATGGGGAACATTTTAGAGCTTTCGATGATAACAAACACCTGGCTGTGGCATGTGTGCCATAGGTTCACCACCACTAGTCTAGAACATCCACCAGATCCTCAGCAATTCGGTGCTTCTTGATTCACTTCTAATTCCCTGTGAAGGCAACTTCCCTTCTAGGTTTCTGGGTTTTCTTTGGACTTTTAAATTTGTTTTTCTTCTATTTCTATATTAGCTAGAATTAAGTTCAGTTGGGGGAAAAAGACAAATGTAAGTGGTTTATACAAAATATAAATTCATATCTCTAATGTAAAAAGCTGAGAGTAGACTGTCCAAAATCAGTACTGTACTGATCATGCTACTTTACTGCTCTTGTTCTTAACATGTCATCTTAGGGCCCAGTTGTCTCTTCAGGGTCCAAAATCTTCATTCTAGTGAATGGAAAAGAAAAAAGAAGACAGAAGCCTGTGCTCATTTCTGCACAGACATTCCTGGAAGTTGCACAGAGCACTTCTATCTTATATCTCAATGTATAAAACATGTCTCTTAATGGTATATAGCTGCAAGGGAGGCTGGGAAATGTGGTTTTCATTGTGGGTATTCAAGTACCCAGTCTCCCTGTTGGGAAATCTGCTTCAGAGGAAGAAAAAGAGATCAGACATTACCATAGACAATTAGCTACAAAGAGTCTGTGGCAAAGCCTCATACACAGTGATACCTTGGCTCATGAATTTAATTCTTTGATTATTCTAATCACAAAATAAATTGGATGAGAATGGAATCAAATTTCTTTGTAAGGTCAACATTGAACCTAGCCATTGAATTTGATTCCATTGTTGTCCAATTTGATTTGTGACCAGAATTGTGGAAAGAATTAAGTTTGTGAACTGAGGTACCACTCTATTTGTCCTTTAGAGTCTTGAATCCATGCTCATCACATCCTTCAGTGCTGGCTTCACAGCACATTTATTTCAGGAAGCATCCCTCAATCACTCTGACCATTGCTATTCCTGACCAGCCCTAGCTTCTAGCCTGCTACATCCAATTCTCACTGTTATATCTGTCTACATTCTATGGCATTATGATGCACAGTTAACCTGTAAATGCCTGGAAGCAGATGTGTAGGTGGTTTGGCTGGTTGCAGTTCTGTAACTGTGCTGAGTCTCTCAAACCCTCCAGGGTTGTCCCCTTCTTTGTAGAGGGATCATAGCTGGTCCCTCAGGGGCCTCTTAGCTCTAAAATGCTCTCCTTTTTGCATCTTTTCCCCTGGGTGATGACTGCCTCTTGGGCAGAATGGCAATGGAGACTGACCAACTAACTGCTGGATGAACCTGGACACTATAGGTACTGCCATGGCAGGAAATCTGACTCAGGCCTTCATCTGAAAGATGACTCTTGAGAAACTGGTTCTGGAAATAAGAAATGTGCCTTGTATTGACATTAGGGGAAGCTGTGATGTTAGTACTGACATTGGTACTGATGGAGAGACCCTTTACATGACATTGCCCTTCCTGCCCCGAGATTCACCCCAACATCTCCACCTTAGCCAACTGAAGACTTAAAAGCAAATGAGCAAACAAGCACGCATGGAGCAGAGGTCATTGGCAGGAAGTTTCAGTAACTAGGGGAAGGAAGGGATGTAGTGAAATGACAGAATTGAAGGTGTCTGACTTGTGACTTGCTAAAAGGGTATCAAATGGTGAGCACACACTCCTAAATGAGTCTGGCTGGATGTAGTGACCACACCGAGGCTTCTGTAGCTGCAGTGAGAAACTCCAATGTTATGTGTTAGATCTAAGTTGTCCCCCAAAAGCAACATGTGCAGTGATACCTTGGTTGTCAAACAGCTCCAAGCTCAAACTTTCTATTACTTGAACAGCAAAGTTTGAAAAAAATGCTGCATGGTGATTGTAACTTTGCTGGATAGTCAAACCGAAAATCTGACCTGAAAAAACCTGTATGGGATGGGATTGAGTCACAGGTTGTGGCTTGCTGAGGACACAATGAGGTGATGTTTCAGTCTAAGCATCGCTTTTGCCCGGAAAACATACACTGCTTGTTTTAATGCATTAAAATTCATCATTGTGCTTTTTTGCACTTGAGTTGCATAAAATATTGTAACCATGGTTCCAAAGAAGGTTAGTGATAAGGAGAAAAGCTAAGAGGAAAACTGTGAGAACCACCGTATAGTTGAAGAAAGACATCGTTTCAAAATTTGTTAGAGTCCTGGAAAAAAATGAATTTAAAAGTTTCATTTGGGGGTCTCAGAATCAATTATTTGTCTTTCCGTTGTTTCTAATGGAAAAATATGTTCAGTTCTTGAACTTTTCAGTGATTGAACACAAATTTGGAACAAATTGAGTTCAATGACTGAGATATTACTTTATTTGGAAAGAGACTGGAACATGGGGGCTCTATTCTTGTGGGTGCTTTAGTCTACTGATGAATCCATAGCTGACTGCTGTTAGGAGGTGGGTCACAGATGGGTGTGACTTGGAAAGTTTTATTTCCCTACCCTGCTTCTCCCTTCTCTTTCTGTTTCCTGGCTGCCATGATGTGAGCATCTTTCCTCTGCTAGACCTTGCCACCATGCCCTCCCTGCCTTGGAGGCAGCCAGCTATAGACTGAATCTTCTAAAAATCATCGGGCAAAAACGAACCCCTCCTCCTTTAAATTGTTGGTATTGTGTATTGTGACGAGGAAGTGACTAAGACATCTATTCCTAGCTCTGCTATGTTTTTGTGGTGAGCCCCTGAATGAGATACTCAACCTCTAGAAATCTCAGTTTACTCGTCTATTAAATGGGCATAATAACCATTTTGATGGTTCTGAGGGGGATTAGGCCAAAACATTTACACAAAATTCTTAACACTTCTGCAGGTGCTCCTTGAAATTTCTCTTCTCTTTGGAGTGAATTTTTACATGCATTCTTAGGCATGATAGTTCATCAAAGAGTGCACCCAGCAGATAAATCATATATATATGATATATAACTGATTATATATATATATATATATATATATATATATTAGTTTGCCTGAGTGTGTGAGAAATTACTCTCAGGACATCAAGTTCACAAACACTGAGCAAGGCTCCAAGATAAACAAACTCGCCAACCTCAGGTTGGTGATCTGAGCAGGGAAGGGCAAAGAAACCCATAATGCCTGACACTTTTCCTGTGCCCAGTGTGGGATGGGCTCTATCTGGATCACTCAGCAGTAACCCCGATATAGTTCATTATCCTGTCCAGAACAAAGTTAGGCTTAGGGACAGGATTCCAATTAAGTTTAGGTTTGTTAGAATTATTTTATAAATGAGGGCACAGTGGCCCATGCACAGGCCCAGAACCATAAGCAGCTTGCCCACATAAGGCAGAGACAAGGTCGTGATTGCCAAGAGTATGGGGTGGGGAAAGGCAAGTTCGGTGAGGGTCGAGGAGAGAGGGAAATAGGGGTGTCAACAGGAGCTGTGAAAGAGGAGTCTCCTTCTAGTAACCTCCTGGGTGAACCAGATAGATGCTGCAAGCTCCATTCGGTGAACTGGTGTCTCTGTGGTGGCCACAGTGAGCTTGGGTCACTCTCCTTTACCAGTGGCTCTTTGTGCCCTATTTACCTCCTCAGCACAAGTCTGTGTCGTCCACATCTGCAGATCTCCAGTGTCTGGAGCCTGGTAGGTGCTTGTTAAATCAAATTTAATAAATTATTGTACAGCCTCAGAAATAGTTTATCAGTTAGTTACAAACTGGGTCCTGGGGCGAGGGATGCAGGCGATTAGTAAGATGTGCCACACTATCTTTTCAAGTCTTTGGTCTCATAGGAAGATGGGATTAACGCCCAGAGACTCATGATGCAACAGTGCTAAGTGGTGCGGCTGGACCATTGACACCTGGAGCTTTCAAAAGTAAGGCAAATGTATAACAGCTGGAACCATTAGGCAAGTTGAGAGATTGTGTTTGGTTAGGAGGTAAGGAAAAGGGAAGGAGGGAGTGGTGGCCTCACATGGGAGGGGTAGGCTGGAACAAATGGGTGGTGAATAGAAAGGGGCACCTTATGCAGGGACAATGTAAAGGTTTACAGACTGCAACAGGATTTTGATGCTGTGAGAAATACGGAAGCAGGGAAGTTTTGCATGCAGGGCAAGCAGATGAAGTGATGCTGTGCGTACATGAATGCTGGAAAGTAGTGAGCAGAGAAGACCGAGTCCTGAGAAAAGCGTAAGGGAGAGCTGGAATCAGGCTGGGCAGCTGGGAGGCTGAAGGACTGGCTTCTCTGTTGCCTTTCTCCACATTTGCTCTGTCTCTGACTTTAAGTGGCCAGTAGCTTAGACGTAGCCCATATGTACACTACAGGGACTTCTTTCCTTTGTTCATTCCTTCATTCTCTCCAAGGTATTTCTGCTGATATCTACTGTATTCCAGTTTCCGGGGTAGGTAGAGATTGAAAGGGAGCCAAGACTCCTGCCCCCAGAGATCTCTGTGATTGAGGCCAGACTCCTACTGGATACAGAACAACCACCTGGGGGTGTCTTTCGTCTCTGCCACACCATTTAAAGAAACCATTTTGTTGTGTGCATGAGCTCTGGTTCTCTGTACCCTCTCTTCTTCCCACCCCCATCACGTCCTGTGCTATAGAAGGTGAGGGTTCTAGAGACAGGGTGTGGGCTTTGATATGCTGATAAGGCCAAATCCCTACCCTTGGCCTCTTCGCCTCACCCTGGGGCTCATCTACCTCCTCCAGCTGGGTCTGTCTGTCCCCTGCTGGCTGGGGTGAGAGAATAATCCCCCAGTAACCTCAGAGTACAGGCTTGGCACTAATCCCTGGTATGTCTAGACCTCATCACCTGGACTCCCTTGACTCCTAACGCTCTTTCTTTGTTTCCATTTTTTTCTTCTGGCCTCATTACAGAGATAAGGAAAGAGCCGAAGGTACAGAGAGACGCTCACGACGTCCAGGACTCAGTTCTGCTCGTGGTGCAGCTGTCTCCCGTGGGAGGAGTGCCTCTGAGGTACATCTCTCTCCCTCGAGAGTGCTTCTGCCCTTTCAAACCCACCTATCAGCTGGTGGTCAGAGACCACTTCCATCAGAACTCAGTGGTGGTCCCAAGAAGGACTGAGCAAGTTTTGCAGAGTAAATTATGTCATTTACACCATCCTACTCAAACATCTAGAATTCAGCAACTGTTTATTGGCCCAGATGAAAGTTGGCAACAGGGTTAGATTAGGAGGAGGTTTGCTGTATCAATATCATCAGTGAGGCTGTGGAGGCTCAGAGAGGGTGGGCTGTTGCTCCCAGTTCACTGAGTCCTGGAGTCTGAAATTTGAAGCAGGTCCTCCCATTCCAAAGCTTGCATTCTTTGTAGCAAGACTGCTCTGCTGAGGTGCTTGGGATGCTGCAGCAACACGACCTCAGAGTTTCTCCAAATCTCCCCCATGTCTACCAGCATCTGCTGCATCATTTTGTCTCTAAGCACCCTTCCCGTGTGTGGCCCATCTCTGTCTCCCTGGCTTACTCCCAGAAACTTGTGCTGGTGATGTGCTGCAATACTCTGTTTTCTATAAATAGCAACAGGAAATACTGCAGAGCAAACATGGACCCCCACAGAGCCACACACAGGATTCCTTTAAGTTAGCATCAATTCTTCTAACCTCCTGCTGAAATTTTGCTAATCTGGCCAAAGTTTTGAGCTGCCTAGGCCTTAGAAACTCCTTTCATGTTTAACCCACCCTTGAATGAGATCACATTTCCAGAGATTGTAGAGTCTACTACAAGTTTTTGGTGACCTTGACTTTGGGATCAAAACAAAATGATGTTCCAGTCACTACATTCTTCATTTGCTAGTTAGCTTCTCTCTTCTGTGCTTCTAG
>RJWT010019274.1:0-18487 GCA_004365215.1 Cuniculus paca
TTGGTGGTTTTCTTGATCCTAGCCATTCTTTCTGGAGTGAGATGAAATCTCAGTTGTTTTAATTTGCATTTATCTAATGACTAAAGATGCTGAACATTTTCTCATGTATTTATTTGCCATTCATATTTCTTCAGCTGAGAAGTGTGTTTTCATCTCAGATGCCCATTTCTGGATTGGGTCTTTGAATTTCGAGCGCCTGATTTTAAAAAAATCTTTATATGCTCTAGATAGAAGACCTTTGTCTGAAGGACAGATGACTAAAATTTTTTTCCCAATTTGTGGGTTTTCTTTTCACTCTTTTGGAGGTTTCTTTTGACATGCAAAAACTTTTTAATAAGACAAGATCCCAGTTGTTGATTCTGGGAAGTGTTTCCCATGCAGTTTGACTTTTGTTCATGAATTCACCACCTGTCCCTATGTCTTCAAGATTCCTACCTACTTTGTTTTCCAGCAGATTTAGTGTTTCTGTTTTAATATTTAGATCTTTGATCAATTTTGACTTTAGTTTAGTGTATGGTGATAGGCTTGGGTCTAGTTTTAGTTTTTGACATACGGAATGCCAGTTTTTCCAGCACCACTTATTACAGAGTGTATCTTTCATCCAGTGAACATGTTTGGCTCCTTTGTCAAAGATAAGGTGACTGAGTTTGCTTGTAGTCAGGATTGTATCTTCTAATCTTTTGATTAGAAGTACCATGATTGATTCCAGTACCATGCTGATTTGATTACAGTAGCTTTGTAGTATAATTTCAAGTGTGGGATTGTGATGCTTCTTGCCCTGCCCTTGTTGCCCAGAATTGCCTTTGCTAATCTAGGTCTCTTCTGGTTCCAGATGAATGTGAAGAGATTTTTTTATGGCATTTGTGCTGTCTCCAGTTTTGCCATTGATCTCAATCAACCTTGTGTTGTTCTTGCTTCATCTTGCATCTGTTGGATTTATTTTTCATGGTCTTTTGCTATTTTTAAGATATCCTTCCTTTCATGAACTATAGCTTCAATTCTGTCTCCAAACTTTGTCATTCTGTCTTCTCCTTCATTCAATCTTTTGCATATATGTTTAGTTTCTTAGATTTCTGTTTGGATCTGTTTCATGGATTCCATTTCTTTCCTACATTGGACATTCTTGTTTCCAACATTTTTCTAAGCTCATATATTCTTTTATCTGCATCTGCTCTAATATCTTTGATACTAAACATCATTTCTTTTTGTATCTGAGAGATTATTTTCTCTATAGACTCTTCCACTTGTTTTTTCACTTCTGTTGCTGTTATTTTAGAAAGTTTCAGTGTTGGCCTTCCAATTTAGAGGACCTCATTGTGTTCTAGGCTTGTTCTGGGTTGGCTGGTGTTCAGGGTTGCATTTTGCTTCCTTGTCTTGTCATCTTCTATTTTCTCTTTTTATTTTATTTTGTTTTTCATGTTGATGTTTACTGATTTCTTATGGTGGATAGCTTTATTACTGGTATTGAGGTTTCTCTAAGAGATGTGTGCTCCTCAGGGTTGTTCTCTAGATACAGGCAGATCTTTATAGCTATCTCAAGAATCTACCCTCCCAATTTGTAAAGATTGCAAAGTTACTATTTGGTTCAGCACTCAGTCCTTTGGTAATGGACCATGGTGATGACTGTGACCCCGTACAATTATGGTGTTTTCATACAAGGAATAAAATTGGTTAATACATGTATGACATCTTGGCTAATGTAGTACACTTAAGAATAATAATAGTTCCAAGTACACTTTACTGACAAACTATGGTAACCATGAACCTGCTACCTCCAACCACAAGAGCAAACTGTAAAGTACTATGTGTCAACAAGAATAAAATACATTTAATAAGTCCAAAGCTTAAAGATATCAAAGTGTGGATGATGATATACAATGACAGAACTTTCATACAATATAGATGAAAATATAAATTGCTCCAACTGCTTTAGCAAATCTTTTGATAATTATTGAGTTGAGTATTCACATTCACTGTGACCAAGTTGTTAACATGTAGTGTTATACAATTGGTGTTAATGAGTTCTTTCCAAATATTTTTGATTACTTAGATATTCTTCTTGGAAAATTGCCCAAAGTAGTCTTTGCCAATTTAAAAAAGTTAAATTGTATCATCTTTCACTAAAATATCATTCTTTACTATGGATGAAATCTGTGTAGGTGGTTGTTTATGTTGTCCTAATTTTTTGGTTCTGTTTGCTAATATTTTGCTGAAGTAATGACAGTTACTTCACCTCTGTTTGTAGGAAATATTTGCGTGTGATTTCTATGTCTTTTTTATTCTTGGTTTGATAGCAAATATACATGAAGCTCATATGTCGTGAGGTAATGTGATACTTGACTTTCTGTTCTCTGGAAAGATTTACGTAAGAGTTGCACATTTTTTGCAAAAGTTTAGCAAATCAGTGAAAGACTGACTATAGTTTTATTTATTAGAAACAGTTTATATTTAACTAAGGCAGTATAATATTTTAAAGTACTATGTAACATGTAATTTATGTAATTTAATATAGCTACTTCTTTACAGCTTTGATAAATTATGTTTTTCAAAGAATTTGTCAATATTATCTAACTTACTATGAAGCTGTCACATTTATTGAATGAGTGTAATATCTGCTTATTTTTTCAGTATCTGTTTTATTCTTTGTTTCCACAGTTGACTTTAGTGATGTTTTTCCATTGACCTCTGAACTTCCTTTTTTATGCTTGATTACTTTTATTTTCTACAAGTAATAAGCTTAAATTATGAGTAGTCATTCCCTATTCATTTTAAATATAAACAGGTAAGCTATGTAATTTCCTTTAAAGTATCTTTATTTGCACCATGTAAGTTTTGAGGTGTCATTTTTCATTATTTTTGAATTTTGACATATTTTCTAATTTTCACTTTGAATACTTGTTCCATTCAATAGTTTATCTTACATGCACTTTGTTTTTGTATCCAACTCATGTCCTACCATCTGTTTAATTGTTTTTAGTTAATTTATGTTCTTTTTTTAACCTTTATAGTTACAGAATTTCACTATTTTAGACTTGTTTCAGTATAACGTATTAGAGACTGATACAAATGTACACATTCATCATTTCTGGTATAGTGATAAAAACTTCTAACATTTAATCTCCATAGAACTCCTTCTTAGCTTATGTGGTCATCCTACATTTAAATTCCAAATTCAACTTAATTTTATAGTTGACGTTCATCTACATTTTACTACACATTTACTTTGGTATTCTTTCTCTTCTTCCTACATTTCTCTGTATGCACCCCCTCTGACTAAATAGCTACCTTTAATCCATCAGTGTTTTATATATATTTATATATGAATGTTAGCAGTGTTTTTATTTTTCCTTTATGATTTATAGAACTTTTTGTGTATGCAATTCTAGTTTGCCATTTATTTTCCTTCCACTTTAAACATGTAGTATCCCATTGCTCGGTGTCTTTAATTTTTTGCATCAGGCATCAGATGGCTCTTTTAATGTTTCTCTATAGAGCTCTCTTTTTCCCCACCCTTGACTGTCTTTACGATTTCCTTTTACTCTTTTGTGGTTAGAGGTTGAACTACAGGGTGACAAGGAATGATTCTTCTCATGTTTATTTCAGTTACATTCTGACTTTCTTGAATGTATGAGGAGACATCTTTAATCAATTTGTGATAAGATCTTGGACTTTCTTTCTTTGAATAAAATTCTGACCCTATTTTTTTCACCTTCCCTATGTGGGCCTCCATTGACACATACTAGAGCTTTTCATCATGTAGCATAGATGTGTTATGTATTTCTGCTTTCTGTTCTTGTTGTTGTCCTCTTTTATATTCTGTGTGAGGTTTATCTATATAATTTCTATTAGTGCTCTTCTAATTCATTTCTCCTCTCTTCACTTGGATCAAACATTCTGCTTCATTGATATTTGTTGCAGTGGTCATCATTTTAATTTCAGTGATCATTTCCTTTACCTCCAGAGTTTCAATTTGAGTCGTTATTATTTAAAATTCCCAGTTCTGTGTTAAGCTCTCCATCTTTTTTTCTTCTCTTCAATGCATTTTTAATCTTATTTTAAAGTTTATATGATTAATTCATTGCATGGTTCAAATAAGGGTCCATATCTCCCCCTTTTATCTTGGTCCTATTTGTAATAAGCCTCATTGGTTTTGAGTGAATGTCAGACATTATGTTTAGAATTTTGTAGAGGCTTTGAATGATGTTGTCATTCTCCAGGAGGATTCGATTATCCTCTGGAAAGTAGGGGCAAATCAATACAGTCTAATGAGGGCCTGAGCAGACTTCAGGCAGAATTTCAGACTTAAGAAGAAAACGTGCCTGTTAACCATTGGTTTGCTCCAACTCTTTAGGTATGTATCTGGGCTTCTCTTTATTGACAGATACTAAACTCCAATGATTGCCTTTCCAGTACACTGAAATCACTGCAAGACACTGAGGTTTCAGCTGTTATTGGTTTGGTTTCCTCTCCTCCTATACCGTATAGCTAATGAATAAGAAAAATGTCTTCAGGTGATGACTAGGCCAACATAAATAATATAAGTGTAAATATGATCTTTGGGACCCTTCCTGCTTTCTCAAATTCCAGGTGACTCCAATGTCTTCAGATGGTTTTGTCTTTGTTTTAAATGTGGTCCTTCTATTTTTCCCTGGTAAAAATGTTGATTTGCCACCAGGTGCCCTGGAATAGCCAAACAAAAGAAGTCCAAGGTATAACTTTAATTCTAAATGTTATATGCAATTATTGCATTTTATTCCTTAAAATAAGTGAAATATCTAGTGCATAAGCTACAGAGACTCTTGTATTGCCTGTGTGTTTGTGCTTGTGATTTTTCATGCAAAAGTAAATTTCATACAAACATGTTTTATTATGCATATATGTATGAGCTTATTACTATTATTATTTTTTAATCAGGTTCTTTAACAAGGTTGAATTGGAAACTTTTAAATGTGGATTCCTAAGTTTAGTTAAGCTCTAGAACACTGCCACTCCGTGGAAACTCTGAGACATAGCAGCATGGTCTCTATTTCTACAAAGATGCCCCAGAAAGTTGCTGATAAATTTCTTTCCACTGACGATCAGGCAACTGAAATGTCTCTGTTCTGTTGAGTCCAACTACTGCACACTTCTTGCTCTGTACCTGTCCTCCTTTCCAGTT
Organism: Cuniculus paca; assembly: GCA_004365215.1. Lineage (NCBI taxonomy): Eukaryota > Metazoa > Chordata > Mammalia > Rodentia > Cuniculidae > Cuniculus > Cuniculus paca. Next base: position 5,159 of record RJWT010019274.1, read on the forward strand.
TTCAAGAGTCAAAAGTCTAGTCATTGATCTCTTCCTTTAGAGAACTCTTGAAGAAAAAGAAGGTGCTAAGGTTCTCAAGTCACATAAGCTCACATTTGGTGTCTGGCCCTCTTTGGTGGTGTGATCCTTAGCTTATTACTTACTTATTTATATTACATATCTTGGCTTCTCTTCAGTGACAAAATCTAAACATTAATGATTTTCTTTGGTGGTAGTGTGGTCCTTAGCTTATTATTTTCTTTGCATCAGGTTCATCATCTAAAAATAGCAATTTTAGCAGTTCTACACACTGTGCGAATTCATTGAGCTATGCAGATTTTATATATGTAATATATTAATAGAATTGATTATTAACTGTTAAAAAGGGATTAAAATATTTTTAAATGCATCCTTAAAGGAGTATGCTGAGCATATAAATGTATCATCTCTCCTCAGAGACTTTACACTAACCTTACTATTAAAAATACTAATCTTCCCTCCAGATCCCCTTCTTCACACAGGCATGTATTCCATGCCCTTCACTCTGTTCTGGTTTCTATTTTTTAAACAACAGCACTTAGCATTTTACCAAAATGTTGAGCAATTTACATATCCTGTTTTTTCTATCTTTCCTTTGGGGAATGTAAAATCATAAAGGTAGAGGCATTTGTTAGTGCATCAAATAACAAAACGTGCCTTGAATAGTTTGCCTCTACATGTCCCATACTGGCATGAAACTAACACGCATTTACATTTCAAAAAAACAAACTCACTTCTTTCCCATGCTGATGGAAGGAGCAAATAAATTAATCTTAAATTTTACTGCTGTATCTATTAAAGCCTCTTTTATATTTTGTGATCAGAGATCGTAGCAGTTCTCAAAGTATGTTCTGAATTTATGAACAGAAACACAGCATTGTTAATGACTCATAGTAATCATGTGCATTATAGAAAAATCATTGCTGTCTTCCATCTTGCAAGATGGCAGGGAAAAAGCTGAGAAGCCAGACACTAGGGAGAAGAAAACTGAACCCAAGGGGGTTGATGCCAGTGGCAAGGTTAAGACAATGACTCAAGGTTAAAAACATCAAGAAGGGGAAAACCTGGATGACAAACCCTGTCCTCCTCAGAGGAACTGGCTCCTGTTCCTGATCTGCTAAATGCTCCAGAGGGGCCAGGTGAAAGAGGAAGTACTCAATTGTTCAACCCAGGACTGAAACGATAAAGGAAAAGGTTTTTGCTACTGTCACAAAAGCAGTAATTGATAACAAGAATTGTGCTACCTGGAGTGGGGAGTCATGCTTTACAAAATATTTAGATTTTATTCTACTGAAGATGCACTTAGAAAGCTGTTGTACTGCGATAAAAACTGATCAACCAGAGTGTGGGATAATTGTGGCTAGGTTCATTCTTGGCATCACCCCAATCATCACTGCTGGGCTACACAGGGTCCAGAGAGTGGTTTTCCTGAAGCAGCCGAGTAGTGCTTGCTACATGTACCTGCACCTTTGAGTTTCTCTGTGTAGAACACCCCAGAAATGTGTCATCACTTCCTTCACAAAAATTGACATTAACAGTACGAAAATTCCAAAACATTTCATTGATGCTAACTTAAAGAAAAAGCAAAGCCTGTATACCATGAAGGTAAGAATGGCAACACAGAGAAAGAAATACAGAGTTCACAAAGCTGCAGAAGGTTTATTCAAGAGTTGTGGACTTTTACTTAACTGCCAAAAATCAAAAGTATTTCTCAGTTGCAGAACTACATTTGATCCATTTTTCTCTAATGAATGAGTTAGCCTCAAAAATTTATGATCTATATTTTTTACTAAGCAGCTAATTGAAAAACTAATATGTTTAAATAAAATAAGAAAAAATATCATCTTTTAACACCAGCATTTCTGCTGGATCTTTTTATTCTCAGATCTTAAATATGACTAGTGGTAGAGTGTGGATTACTGGGAAGATACATCTGGGAAATGGCATGGCCCTTAAAGAAATGCAAATTAGAACAACACTGAGATTCTAAGTTACCCTGGAAAAAAACTGCCATCATGAAGAAATCAAACTATAACAAGTGATGACAAGGCTGCTGGGGTGGGAAGTTGGTGGGGGGAGGAAACATTCCACAATATTGATGGGAATGGAAAGCAGTAGAACCACTATGGAAATCAGTATGGAGATTCCTCACAAAACTGAAAAATAGAAATTCTATTTGACCCAGCTATTCCCCTTGTAGATATCTTCCTGAAAGAGTTAAAGACATCATATCATAGTCATGCATGGATTCTCATTATTATAGCAGCACAATTCATAATAGGTAAATCTCAGAAGCAGCCTATATGTCCATAAAGAAAACACAGTATACACACACAGTGGAATACTGCTCTGTCATAAAGATAAACTTGAGTCATTTTTTTAGAAAATGTATACAAATTGAAACCATAATATTAGATGAAATAAGTCAGACATATAAACGTATATATCACATTGTTCTCTTATTGAGATAATCCAAATTATAGAGAGCAAAGCAAAAGATAGATGCTAGGAAATAGGGAGATAGATGTTTCTCAAAGGGAAAGATCAAGGGAGAGGAGGAAGGAGAGTGAAAGGGATGAAAAAGGAATTAAGATTTGTAGGCTGGGGATATAGTTCATATGGCTCAGTGGTACAGCGCCTGCCTGGCAAGTGCAAGGTCCCGAGTTCAATTCCTGGCACAGGTAAAAGAAAAGAAAAAAGAAAGAAAGAAAGAAAGAAAGAAAGACAGAAAGAAAGAAATGATGTGTTATATACATGCACCAACTTATAAGGAATATAAACATTATGCACTATAAACATATACTAATAAAAAAATTAAAAGTGGACAGTAGACAATTATTTCTTCTTAGTTCTGACAGTAATTAATCTTTTATCTTGTAAAAACCATTTTTCTCTTACCCTTAGTCTTCCTAAATACAAACTGAGGTGTTAGCAGAATTCTAAAGTTCATTTCAGTTGTAATATTATGCCTTTTAGTAAATAGGCTTCACCAAAGATGGAGAGAAAGACAGATGAGTATTGTGCTGTCTTATTGCTGCACAATGTGTCGGGTTAGAGAGTAAGTTGCTTTTTAAGTCTATAAATGTGCGTGTACATGTGTAAACCCATATGGATCCCATATGTGTGTTCAAATGTCTAATTATTTAGTTTTACTCCATGGAAACAAGACAATGAAGATTGATTCTTAACTTCTGAAAGACCTTGCCCAGAAACTCTATCTCCAGCACCCAAAACAGAGATCATGGATGAGTAAGGCACCGAATCCTCTCCCTGCATACCACAGTGTACCTTAGGGACCATCTAGAATCTCGATGCTTGACAAAATTAGATTGATTTAATCTGTATGAGTTAGAAAATTCTGTTGTCACCATGAAAGAAAGTTACTATTACCTAATTAACAGGGCTTATTAGGAGATTAGTGACTATTTGAAGTTCATTGAGCACCCAGCCATATGGGCATACGAACCATAGATCAAACAAGTCTTCTTGTAATTATATGAATAATTAACTCTTTTTTTGCTTTCCTTGATTTTCATTTAAGGTCACTGTGAAATGCTTTGCATGACTTTGAATGAGTGTCAGATACTAGGCACTGTAGATGAACAGGAGGAATCGGGGCCACTGCTTGCTAGACACAAGGTTGCTGCCCCGTGAATCACCCCCAAGTGACTTTCTGTACATCTCGTCTGGGATACTGCAGGTCATCTGTTTAATGGTTGTGGCCTTTTTTCTGCCATATGACTGTGCTGCTCCCAATTTTTTTCTTGTGGCAGAGAGCTCCTTTGATACACCTTCATTGCAAAAACCCTTGCTAAATAGGAAAGTACAGCATGTATGATGTCCTCATTAAATCAGTAGTCAAGGTCACTCCTTGTTAAATAGAATAAAAAATCCATTACCACATGTTACATATCATCATGAAAATATCATGAACTGACATTTCAAGATCATCCGCAAGTCACTTCCTTAGACATTATAACTGAAAGATAAACAGATGAATTTTAAAATTTATTTTCAAGTGCTTGCTTCCGCAGCACATACACTAAAATTTACTTTCGTATTTATCAGGACTTCTGTATCTCCCATAATTGAAGGATAATGAAAGTACTGAAAAGCCACTAACCTTTGATTTACAAAGAGATATTCCCTTCCTCATTCCAAATTCATAACACTCATTATAGATAAGAGTATTTAATATGCAGTCAGATTTTTACCTCTTTGTAGGTGGTGTGCAAAATGATATACATGCTTTCAAAATCCTGGGTAGAAGTCAACACTCTCCTTTTCCTTGTTTTTAAATTAAAAGATAAAGTAGAGGAGGGAGTTACCCTCAGGTTATATTCACATTGGTGTCTTTTTAAGTCAATCGACATCGAGCAATCTAACTTTCAACAATAAACCTGATATGCAATAGAGGGTCAACAAATGTTTGTATCGGTAAACGTCTGTGTAACACTTTTGCACAGATTTGTCATTTATTTGATGATTTGGCCTCACAAATAAATACTCCGTGGAGTAGAAAGAAGGGGAATCCTAGCAGCTGAAGGGAAGATCAGTTTATAACATTGGCTATAATTAGAAAACAAGTCTTCATATACAATAAGAACATAAGTCAGGAAACTAAGAGAGGAACACAAAACAAGTGTTTCCTAGTCTTTTGGGGGCAATTGCTGCACACAAGTGGAGAGAGACAGAGACTGATTGATTCATTCTTATCTGTATAATTCAGACCCAAATTTACTCTCTCCAGAAATATCCAAAAATTGAAGAAAGGGAGGAAGGAAGTTCTCATTTTACTTGTACTATAAATACATGTTCAAATCTCCAGTAAAATAGAATCTAAAAGGAGACTTTTAAAAAAAATTGTCAATTTTAATTTTAAAATCACAGTGTTAAATAGCAAATCTCTATGTCTGAGTCTATTTTCATCTAGGGAATCCTCTCATCTCTTCTACTGTCCCAAAGTCCATTTAGGTCAAGCAATACCACATAGCTACCTGAGCGCAGAGGAGACTTAGATCTGAGCTGCTGGAACCAAGCCCTGTTTTTATGAATAATTCATGATTAGTTTCAGTCCTCTCTTGGATCAAGATGTCTATGTCACCAAAAACATCTTTTCTTACTTTTTTATTGTCAGAGAATATCCAATTATTGGAGAATGGGATATAAGAGAATATTTTGGGCCATATATACAATCTGGGTCTCTGAGTGTCTTGTTTTTGTGGCATATCATCAGTTATTATCCTACTTGAAAAGAAGAAATCTATATTTTTGACTTAGCTATATTACTTTTGTCTGTTTGTTCTTACTAAGTATGAGAAGACTTTGATCATGGGAGATGACGCCTGTTGGATTAATATATTAAGACGGATCCTAGAGGACGAATGTTATGGCCTCTTTCAATTCTGGAAACCTTGTGCACACTTCACTAATCTAAGGTGTCCCTATTCCCTTGAAATCATTAGAGAATTTTATATTTAATACAGCAGTTTCACAGCAAATGATTGCAAAAGATCTTAAAGAAGAGTCTTTTTATTGCTTAGTAATTTGTATAAAGTCTTGATTATCAGCAGATATTCTAAGTCATCATTTTTCTGCCAAGGTGGTGCTTCTGGTTTCTTCTGTGGTCCCATGTTTTTTCCTCTGTGACATTTTGCAGATATTACTGTAATTATTTCCTTAAGGTCCTATGTTTGAGACCCTCCTTGACAACAACATTATGTCAAATTCACGTCTGAATCCATGAATCCTGTCACTGATGGGTGTTTGTAAATGTTAGATGACTGAATAAATGCCAATGAATTAACTCACCTTGAAATTTACCAGTGATAAATAAAAGATCGTCTAGAAGTTTCTGTAGAAAAAGAAATCATTCATTAGAAAACATAAATTATAAATTGCTAGTAAACTTTTATTTATTTATATCTTATAAGTTAGCAAAGATCTTGTACTCTGATTAGCCAACAATCAATTTTGCTTCCCATGAGAATTCAACAAAGTTATAGAGGAATACAATGACTTATCAAACCAATTTGATATGTGCCATATTTTTCTTAACATAGGAACAAAATATATGCATTGTATTTATTTTTAATTATTTATATTTATGTTTGGAATAGATCAGATTAGATGTTTTGATATCTGAAAGTACAAAATATACTGTAAAATCATTTAACCATATGTGTTTCTTGCCATTTGCCACTTATTCCACAGGAAAAAAATGCTCCAAATTTTGTGTATTTATAGGGATAAGCTATGCAAATGAAAGGAAATGTATATAGTTATATTTATATAATTTATTTATTTTCTATTTTTGCTCTAAAAAAATAACCACAGTGTTAAAACAATACACATTTATTAATTTACAGTTCTATAGGTCAAAAGTGTGACATGAGCCTCATTGGGTTAAAAGAAAAGTGTCCACAGAGCTGTATTCCTTTTTGGAAGCTCAGGGTAGAGTCCACTTCATTGCCATTTTCACCTTCTAGAGGCCACACATATGCTAGGTTTTTGTCCTCTGTCTGCAATAGTGGGTCAAAGTTTTCTCCTGCTGCCATCTTTCTGATCTGCCAATACAGCCAGAAAGTCCTCCTTTTTCAGCATTTATATAATTTGATAGAGCATATCTGGATAATCTGGGATATTCTCACCATTTCAAATTCCTTAATTTTGCTATTTTATTTTTATTTTTTACTCTTTTTTTATTTTAAAGAGAATAAAATAGAACAAAGCAAAACAGAGTAGAACAGAACAAAGCAGATCAGAACAGAACAGTGTAAGCTATATAGGACTTCAAAACAAGACAACAGGAAATCAACAATGACTATTATCATGTCTGTGGTTTTCTTCGAAATAGTTGTTCATACTTTCATACACAATAAATTCAAACAAAACAGAATAGTATAAAACCAATTGAAACAAAAGAATGAGAGCATTACAGGCTTTCAAACCAGACAGTAAGGAATCACCAATGGCTACCATATTGTCTCTTGTTTTCTTCGAAATAGCTGTCCATACCTTCTCATATATTGCAATCAAATAATAGAGAACTGACTAAAACCAATCAAATCAAAGAATAACAGCATTATTGGACTTCAAATCATGATGATAATAAATCAGCAATGGTTACCATAATGTCTTATTTTCTTATAGTAGCTGTTAATTCCATCACCTTTAATAAAAACAGTTCTTGTAAACTGTTTAGGAGTAGTTCTAGGCATGTATAAGCCTATACATGTACATCTATCCTTTCTGTGTTAGGCAGAATAACAAAACAAAACACAAGAAAAAAAAGAAGAAAAAAAGACAAATAAATAAAAATAACAGAGTCCAAAACAAAAAGAATATAGGTTTTCAAAACAAGATGGGAGGAACATACCAAAGATTGTTATTTTTGTATAGTTGTCTTCAAAAGAGTTACTCAAAGTACTGGATACAGACTTATAAAATTGATCTAATCCTATGAATGCTAACTGTTTTGTTCCAAGAACTAATAGAATTAGTAGTACAATCCTCTTAGCTGTCTTCAGTACATATATATATATATATATATATATATATATATACACACACATTTATATCTTTTTTCTTTTCCCTTCCTTCTTTTCTCCTTTTCCCCTTTTAGCAGTTTCTTACTCTTTCACAATATTTATTGAATATTTTGGATCTTATTTACTCTTTCAGTTTCTTATAGTAGGAAGATGATACAGTGTTTACATATGTGGGTTTGATTTATTTCACTTATGAGTATGGTCTCAAGTCACAACCATATACTTACAAAAGCGTCAATGTGATCTTTCTTTATAGCTGAGTAGTACTCCATTGCATAAAAATACCACATCTTTTTTATCCATTCCTCCATTGATGGGCATTTGGGTTGTTTCCAAGATTTGGCTGTTACAAATTGTGCTGCTATAAACATAGGTGCACTTATATCACTGCGGTATTTTTCCATTCTTCTGGGAATATGCTCAGAGGTGAAATAACTGGGTCAAATGGAGCTTCCTATCCCAGCTTTTTGAGGAAACTCCAGACTGATTTTCACAGTGGTTGCATCAGTCTACACTTCTACCAGCAGTGCAGAAGAGTTCCTCTTTCCCCACAGCCTCTCCAGCATTTCTTATTGGTGGTTTTCTTGATCTTGGCCATCCTTTCTGGAGTGAGATGGAATCTCACTGCTGTTTTAATTTGAATTTATCTAGTGACCAATGATGCTGAACATTTTTTCATGTATTTATTTGCCATCTGTATTTCTTCATCTGAGAAGTGTGTTTTCATCTCAGATGCCCATTTTTGAATTGGGTCTTTGAATTTCAGGAACCTGATTTTTTTTTTAGTTCTTTATATGTTCTAGATAGAAGACCTTTGTCTAAGGGAGAGTTGACTAAGGTTTTCTCCCAATTCATGATTTTTCTATTCACTCTGTTGGAGATTTCTGTTGACATGCAAAAATTTTTCAATAGAACAAGATCCCAGTTGTTGATTCTGGGAAGTATTTCCCATGCAGTTTGACTTTTGTTCATGAACTCTCTGCCTACCCCTATGTTTTCAAGATTTCTACCTACTTTGTCTCCCCAGCAGATTCAGTGTTTCTGTTCTAATATTTAGATCTTTGATCCATTTTGACTTGAGTTTAGTGCATGGTGATAGGCTTGGGTCTAGTTTTAGTTTTTGGCATATGGAAAACCAGTTTTTCCAGCACCACTTATTAAAGAGGCTATTATTCTTCCAGTTAACACATTTGCTCCCTTTGTCAAAGATAAGGTGGCTGAGTGTGTTTGTAGTTGGGGTTGTATCTTCTAATCTATTCCATTTATTTTCTGGTTTGTTTTGATTCCAGTACCATGCTGATTTTATCACAGTAGCTTTGTAGTACAATTTCAAGTCAGGGAATGTGATGACTCCTGCCTTGCCTTTGTTGCCCAGAATTGCCTTTGCTATTCTAGGTCTCTTCTGGTTCCAGATGAATATTAAGAATTATTTCTCTTGATCTGTGAGGTATGCTTTTGGTATTTTGATTGGAATTGCATTAAATCTGTATAATAATTTTGGTAGAATGGCCATTTTCACAATGTTTGTTCTTCCTATCCATGAACAAGGAATGTCTTTCCATTTTTTGAGATCCTCTTCAGTTTCTTTTTTTAAAGTACAGTAATTTTCATTGAATAAATCTTTTACTTCCTGTCTTAGTTCCTTTTCTCTTGCTGTTGAGACACAATACCCTACACCCAAAGTTAGGGAATGGAAGGTTTATGTCTTACAGTTTTGGGATTTCAGTCCATACTTAACTGGTTCTAAGGCAGGGTGGTGTGGCTGAGGGTGCAGCTGTTCATGGTGGCTGCAAGTGGCGAGAGCGAACTGCATAAAAGGGGAAAAACTCACCTCCTTCTCAACCTTACCTTGTATGTTGGCTCCACTCCAGAGCAGGTGCAGAACTCACACTGCCAATCCTAGCACTAGACAACATATCAATCACAAATGCTAGATTCAGCAGCTTCCATGATTACATGAGGCTTGGGGAGGATCACCTATACATAAACTAAAACACTTCCTTTGTAAGATTGATTACTAAGTACTTCATTTTTTTGGATGCTATTGTGAAGGATGTGGTTTGTCTTAACTCTCTCTCAGTGAGTTTGTTGTTTGTGTGGGGAAATGCTATTGATTTTTGAGTGATGACTTTGTATCCAGCTACCTTACTGAATTTGGTTATTACATCTAGAAATCTTTCAATGGAGTTTTGGGTGTCTTCTATGTAAATTATTCTGTCATCTGTAAATAATGATAATTAACTTCTTCCTTTCCTATCTTGTGCCTTTTATTTCTTTCTCTTTTCTAATTGCTCTGGCTAATGTTTCCAGTGCTATATTGAATAGGAGTGGTGATAGTGGATATCCTTGTCTTGTTCCTGATTTTAGAGTGAAAGCTTTCAGTACTGGACAATTTAATGTGATGTTGGTTTGTCATAGAGGGCTTTTATCAGATTGAGGTAAAGACCATCTATTCTGATTTTCTGTAGGGTTCTTATCATGAATGAGTGTTGGACTTTATCAAAAACGTTTTCTGCATCTCTTGAAATGATCATGTGATTCTTATCTTTCAGTCTATTGATATGGTTTATTACATTTATTGATTTGCATATGTTGAGCCATTCCTGCATTCCTTGGATGAATCCCACTTAGTTGTGGTATATAATCTTCTTGATGACTCCCTGCATTCTGTTTGCCAGTATTTTATTGAGGATTTTTGCATCTATGTTCATTAGGGAGATTGGCCTATAGTTCTCTTTTTTGGTTAGGTGTTTCTCTGGTTGTGGTATTAGGGTAATAATACTTGCTTCCAGGAATGAGTTAAGGAGACTTACTTCCCTTTCAATTTCATTGAACAGTTTGAGGAGTGTTGGCATTAAGTCTTCTTTGAGTTTCTTGTAGAATTCAGCTGTGAATCCATCAGGACTTGGGCTTTTCTTTGTTGGTAAGGTTCTAATTACATTTTCAGTTTCCTCAACTGAAATTGGGTTATTCAGCAGTTTTACATCTTCTTGATCCAGCTTTGGTAATTCGTATGTTTCTACCAATCTGTCCATTTATTTTGTGTTATGGAACCTATGAGAGTAAAGAGTTTTGATGATCTTTGGTATTTCCATAGGGTCTGTAGTGATTTCACCCTTCTCATTGCTTATTGCATGAATGTGAGTTTTTTTTTCTTTTATTTTTAAAATAAGGTTAGCTAGGGACTTATCAATTTTATTTATTCTTTCAAAGAACCAACTCTTTGATTCGTTGATTCTTTGTATTGTTTTCTGAGCATCAGTTGCATTAATTTCTGCTCTGATCTTAATAATTTCCTCTTCTTTTGGCTTTGGGCTTGACTTGCTCTTCTTTTCCTAGATTTTTGAGGTGTAGCATCAGATTGTTTATTTGTGTTCATTCCATTTTCCTGATGTGGGAATTCACTGCAATATATTTCCCTCTGAGGACTGCTTTCATTGCATCCCACAGGTTCTGGTAAGTTTTATTTGTATTTTCATTTGCTTGTAGATATTGTTTAATTTCCTCTGTGACCCACTGACTGTTCAAGAGTGTGCTATGTAATTTCCATGTGTTTACGGAGTTTTTGCAATTTCTTTTGTCATTAATTTCCAGTTTGATGGCACTGTGATCAGATAGTATGATGGGATAATTTCAATTCCTTTGCATTTATTTAAGCATGTTCGATGGGCCAATATATGGTCTATTCTAGAGAATGTACCATGTGAAGCTGAGAAGAATGTATACTCTGATGTTGTTGGGTGGAAAACTCTGTAGATGTCTACCAGGTCCATTTGTTCACAATTCAGTTCTGTTATTTCTTTGCTGATATTCTGTCTAGTTGATCTGTCTCTTTGAGTCAAGGGTGTGTTAAGGTCTCCTGTTATAATTGTGTTATTGCTTATTTGATTTTTCATTTCTATTAATATTTGTTTTATATAGTTTGGTGCTCCCAAATTTGGTGCATATATATTTAAGATTGTTATTTCTTCCTCTTGGAGTTTTCCCCTAACCAGTATGTAGTGACCTTCTTTATCTCTTTTGACCATTCTTGGTTCAAAGTTCACATTGTCTGCTAACAAAATAGCTACCCATGCTTTTTTTGGAGGGGGGCTTCCTGTTGCATGGAGAACTTTTTTCCATCTTTTAACTTTCAATGTATGAATTTCCTTTTGGGTTAGATGGGTTTCTTGTAGACAGCATATGGTTGGATGTTGTTTGTTGATCCATTCTGCCAGTCTGTTTCTTTTAATTGGTGAATTGAGGTGTAGTAGTCAGACTTTTACTAGAGAAAACAGATACAACAGGAGATATATGAATGTATAAGTAATTACAAAGTTGGCTTACGATGGTCAGCCACAGAGTCCGATGAGGAAGCCTGCAGAGGGTGTCTGCATGCCAGAGGCTGAAGGATTCAATCCAAGGTCAGAAGTTCACTGCAGCGTCCCGTGTGAGTCTGCACCAGCAGACTGGTGGGTCTACGACAGAAAGCTGAAAAGGTCTACACCGGAAGGCTGAAGAGTCTATGCCAGAAGGCTGAAAAGTCTACACTGGAAGGCAGGAGACGACATCCAAACCGAAAGCGAAGACTGGAGCTCCTCCAAAGGAATGGTCCTGATTCATTCTTCCTCCTCCCCTCTTATACCTTCCAGGTGATGAACCACCCTAGCGTGGGTCTTCTACACCCTAGGGTGTAGAACTGCTAAGCCAATTTAGTTAATCTTCTAAATGTCTCAAGTTGACACAATCAGTCAACCACTACATGAGGTAATTTGCATTAATAGTTATACCTGATAAATAATGATTTATTTTTGTCATGTTATCTTTCTACTGTGGTTTCTTTACCTTTTCCCTCTACTTAATTGTTTTCCTTGCTTGGTGGTTTTTTTCTGTTAGTGTTCTTGAAGTCATAGTTATTTTTATATCTATCTAGACTATCTTTCAGTGTTCTTTGCAGGGTTGTCTTGGTAGTCATGAAATTCTTCAGCTGCTCATTGTCATGGATATGTCTTATTTCTTCATCAATTTTGAAGTATGGTTTTGTAGGGTACATCAATCTGGGTTGGAAGTCGTTTTCCATTAGGGTTTGAAATACTTCACTCCATGCTCTTCTTGACGTCATTGTATGTGTTGAGAAGTCTGCTGTGATTCTGATGGGTTTTCATTTATAGGTGATTTGTTTCTGTTCTCTAACAGTTTTTAATATTCTGTTCTTATGTTGAATTTCTGGGATGTTGATTATTATATGTCTGGATATAGATTTATTTTGGCTATGACTAATTGGAGTTCTATATGCTTCACTTATCTCTATGTCAGTTTCCTTTCTCATGTTTGGGAAATTTTTGGCTGTTATTTCTGTAAATAGTCCTTTTATATCACTTGTATTGTCTCCTTCTTTTTCATTTACACCTATCAATCTTATGTTTTTTTTTCTTTGCATCATCTTGCAACTGTTGAATTGTTATTTCCTGATTCCTTGTTATTTTTAAAAGGTCTTTACTTTCTTGTGAACTAGCTGCAATCCTGTCTTCAAGGTCTGAAACTCTATCTTCACACTCACTGAGGCAGCTTTACCAGCTGTAGATGGAATTTTTTATTTCCTGCATATTTCTTTGAATCTGTTTCATGCATTCTATTTCTTTCTTTTATTGTTCATGCAAAGTTTCCATCATTTTGCAGTGCTCCTCTATTTTTTTAACTATGCCTTCTTTAGATGTGTTTAGCATTTCTTTCATTACATTTATCATTTCTTGTTTTACCTGGGAGATTATTTCTAATATGA
>RJWT010019275.1:0-18477 GCA_004365215.1 Cuniculus paca
TTCAACAATGTGTTTGCTATGACAGGAAGTTGACTTAACACATGCGCTTTTTATGGCCTGTGTCTAGATGTGCCCCCTCAAAGCCTCATGTGCTCATAGGTGGAACTTCCTGGAGGTGGCTAGATCTAGGGTGTGTGATGTTGGATTAGGTCATATGATACTGGGATTAAGGGTGGATGTGGCTAAAAGAAGCCCTGCTCTGAGTGTGGGTAGCACCAATCAATAGGCTTGTAGCCTGAATGGACTATAAAAGTATAGAAAGAAGGCAGGCTTGCTGCTGCTGCTACTGCTTTGCTGCCTTCTGCCTGCTACACCATGAACCATTTCTCCTCTGCACTGTTCCTCTGCTGTGCCACCCTGTCTTGGAGCCAGCTGACTATGAACTGAAACCTCTACAAACTGTGCTAAATAACCCTTTCCTCATTTAACTTGTGCATGTCTGGTATTTGTTCCAGCAATGACAAAACTGAGACAATTTGTGTCAACTGTACCACCATCTTCCTCCTTCACCACCTCCTTTTCTCTCCTAGGCCTCGCTAAAAGGACCAGGCTCTTTTTCTTCCTCCCAAGATCTTCTACACGCCTCTGACAGTGCAGGTTCAAGTCTTCATGACGGCACATGAGTACTACAGCTACAAAGGTCCTGGCCTCCTCCTCCCACCCCATGATGGGATGCACCCTATTGCTAGATTACCCATGTGAGTACACACACCTCAGGATAACCTTCCCCAGCAACCTGATGGCTTTTGCAAATGAAGGCCTAAAACCTTAGCCCAGAACTATAGGGCCCAGTCCCACCTCAGAACTTTTCCTGCCACCACCATCCACATCCCACCCAGTCCATTCTGCTATCCTGCTCCGTGAGTGTTCTTGAGGTCATGGTGGCCCCTTTCATCTCACATACCACACTCCATGCAGTTCCTTGGCTTGTTTTCCCTCTTTCTTCCCAATAAAACCCACTCACAGATACAGACCTGGCTCTACACACACCTCCTCTAAGAAGGCTACTGAAATAACCACCAGAATAATGTCTCCTTCCCCTGAACCCCAAGCACTTTTTCATGGCACAGTCTAGTCTGTATTTCCTATACAGACAATTCAGTTTCTACCTCTGCCCTACTAGGTCATAAGCTCCTTGAGGACACAGATTTTTGTCTTCCAAAGCTTTGCAACGCTTATGCTACCTGGGTACTCGCAAAAATCTCTAAATATTTTGGAGTACTAACCTACAATATGACAGGATAAGGATTTAAACCAAGCTAATAACTAGTAATGGAAAAGGAGAATGAATTCAAAAGAGGGTCAGAAGGAAGTTATTAAAACTTGATAACAACAACAACAAAAAAAACCGATGATTAAATGATATAAGGATTAATGGAAAAATGAAATGCCAATGTTTACAAACCAGGGAATCAAAGTATGCAAGGGCCATTTAAATTAATGTAGAAGCTACAAACATTTGTGTTTCCAGAGGGAAATTTAGGTTTTTTTATATAGTTATGACATGTCCTAATTTTACTATTAAATCAAACTGCTATTTTCCCATGGTTTCTTCTCTTTTCTTTTTTTTTTTTAATGTCTTCCCTAAGAAAAATTTAGAGAAAGTAAAAAATTAATTTCAGCATGACTGTAGAAAAAGGAAATATGTATTAATTGTAAGGTAAGTTTCAAAATCCAACAATTAGCCAGGCATGGTGGTGCACATCTGTAATTCCAACACTCAGGAGGTTGAGGCAGGAAGGTTGCCATGAGTTCGAGGCCACCCTGGGCTACAAATTGAGTTCAAAGCTAGCCTGAACTGCATAGCGAGACCTTGTCTTAAAAAAAAAAAGGAAAAAAGACTCCAACAATTAAATATTTTCTTTGCTTTCAATGTTATGACATTATTTTTGTCTAAAGGTTACAAATTTGACATCTATTACACACATAAGGTATTGTTTCAGTTTCTTAAAAATGTTCTTTTTATTGCTCTTGGGTTGTGTAAGTTACCACACCATCCCCAGGATGAACAGAATGTAGGATTTACCCAATCCTGATCGTAGTATCACTGAGGACTGATGGACCAAGGGTCAGGCAAAGATCCAGATTACTGTCAGCCCCTCCAACCATGAACAACTTTGCTTGTACAAATATGCAACCACATTAAATGTAAATTGGTTTCCACCTTTGGATGTGATAAATAAAGCAAAACCTATTTACATGGGCTTTAACCAAGAAGACTGTCTTTGGCGTAATTACCAGGTAATGTAAAAATCTATGAAATACGAGAGTCAAAGCTAATTGGAAGAACAAAAAGAAAGCAACCCTCTGTTGGGCCAATTTTTTGCCAACAGATTAGAAGTTATTTTAATCAATTGGCTACCAGAAAGAGGTTCAAAGTTGCAAATAATGGAAAACTTTATATAATACCTACTTGTATCATTAAAAGGTACTTTTTCATTGATGATTGATAATGATTCCTCTAATCTGCCTGACAAATCTTCATGAAGATTCTTTAACTGTAACTGACTGTAAGAAAAAACACAAGACCACATTATCACCAATCAAGCAGTGAATTAAAGTCATTTATTTGTTTCCTCCACAGCTGGTGTCAGGCTTTCTGCTCTAAGTCTAACATCTGGAACCTTCTTGGCATTCATTTGCTAACAGACAAGGAGAAGAGAAACACCATCTCTCCATTTCAAAGCCTCTGAGATTCTGTAGGACAATATGGAATTCTAGGAGAGCTTATCATATTCCCAGTGTCTCATACAACCTTGAGTTTATTTCCTACAGTTCAGAGTAATCTCATATCCATTTCAAGAACCTAAATTTTCTTTTTATAACATGCAAATGTTTACTCAAGTATCACTATAAAGTGATTTTCAAAACATTAAACCTGGTTTGCTTGTTTTTTTTGTTTTCCCTGCGCTCAAAAGGTGACAATTTCTGTTTTAATTCAATTATGAGCACAGGTACACACTGAAGAAATGCATGTAATTCTACAAATGCAACTGAAATGAAGAAATTAATCTCACTGATCCTATTAAAACCTTAAAAGGCCAAATAAACATTAGTGTATGATGCTAGCACATATTGTAAGTAATACTTTAAGAACTAGTAATCTCAGCCAGGCATGCTGACACACTCCTGGAATTCCAGCACTTGGGAGGCTGAGGCAAAAGGATCACCAGCCTGGTTGGCCACACAGTGAGTTCAAGACTAGCCTGGACTATATAGCAAGACCTATCTCAAAAAAACAAACAAACAAAAAAAGAATTAGTAATCTTTAAACTAGATCAGCATTTTAACACACAGTGATTATTAGTCAGCTTTCCTACCTAGGACGACCAGAAGGCCCTTTTCTCAAGGCTAGTTTGAAACAGAAAGTCTCCAGTGCTCAGTGGGAAGGCCAGAACACACCATTCCCTGAAACACCTGCTGGCCAGGACTAACGCATAAACCAACTGACCAAGCATGCCGGGCCCCAGAGAGGTGACAAAACCCTGGAGCTGACCCACTCCCATCTCATCATGTCAAATGCTATCTATCCAGTTAGGACAGAGGGGCTGAAAACCAAAATCCAGGCTTCTGGTTCTTACTTCAGGGCCCCTTGGAAGTCACATTTCCACATACCATTCTTCTGTTCGGAGTCGACATTCCTTGGCCTCCTTTTCTAGAGTCTGAGACTTCACCTGAGGAAAAGAAAAACAGCCATTCAGGCAACAGACAGGAGCACACCTTGCAGATGTTCAGGCAGCAAGCCCACCACATGGCTAACTCTGCACTGCAGTTTGCACACGTTGGTACTATGTGTTAATAACACGCAGTCACAGCGGGGCCTCACTTCCAGCTTAGCTTTGTCATTCTGCAGCTTCTCGATGGTTTCCATGTACTTCCGGGTCAGGCCATCAACCACAGCTTGGTGCTGGGCCGCTTCTGTCTCCAGGGCAGTCAGCCGACTCCTCAGCTCTGCTTCTACGTGCTTGTGCTGCTCATCGGCTTCAAAAAACTGAAAAGAAAAACCATCTGCTCCTTCAAATATCCAAATACATATAAATGAGAAACAACAGTGGAGATCAGTCATTGCACAACTTCCTTACAGCTCCGTGTACTCACTGTGCTAAAACCTACCAGGCCTGATTTCCTTTCATCTGTTCCAGATACTAAATGTAGGATTTTTTTTCTTTGTTTTTTAGCAGTATGGAGATTGAAACCAGGGTCTTCAACACTCAGCTACATCCCTCGCCTTTTTATTTTTTGAGTCAGGGTCTCACTAGGTTGCCCAGATGGGACTTGAACTTGTGATCCTCCTGCCTCAGCCCTCCAAGTGCTAGGATTATAGGCATGCCCCACCAGTGCTAGTGGAGATAGCACTTTTCATATCTCTCCTTTGCAATGTGGAACCTGAAGCCTGAAAGGGTTACATAACTGATCTAATGTCTCACAGTTAAAATACTGCAGAAATGAGATTTAAATACAGCTAACTGACTCTAGAGCCTATACCTCCTTCCTCATCATCTCATGAATTTCTCCTTTACTTCAAATACTTTCCAGCACACATAGTACTCAACTGATCAGGGTATAAGTCATCTATTTCGCTAATTTCCACAATGAAATAATCAAAATAAGTGCTATTCCCAAACTAACCAAAGCTTGCTCCCTTAATGAGAGTCTAATAATAATTAAATATTAGTAATAGTTAGACACAAAATACACGGAGGTCAAAAGTTCACCGTTTTTATAAAGATTTTTTCAAAGACTAAAAATTAATGCATATTAATTTCTCATTATTTGACAAAAAAATAAAATCAGGAGGTAAACTCTGATACACTGTACTATGACTCTTCCAATATGCTCAGTGGTTTAGAGCATTCCAACAGCAATGGGGCAACACTACCCAATAGCATTAACTTTTCAACATTCCAGAAATATCTGAGTGACTGTCCTAAGTGAAGCTCTGTCCTGGAGCTGGGTATACAGAACACACCTGGTCCACACCCTCAAAGACATTATGGTCTAAGAGGAGTGCTGATAAAAAACCAACATCAGCACATTAAAAAAGCAAACCCAACTTATGGACAAACCTCCGCCTAAATGATCCTTCCAACCACTTCCTGTGTAAAATAAAGAATACATAATACGCATCTTTCTGAATTAAGTTACAAAGCTATCCTGCTGCACATTGAAAATGCACACACTTCAACGATGTGTATAAGATTTAAGAAGTGAACAAATGACACTGACATACACACTTAAAGAACACAGGAGACAGTAAAATCCCATACAGACACAAAGCACTCTACTTGTATTGGTTTTTTTCTGCCTTCTAGATCATATTACCATTTTAAAATTGGTATGAAACAACTGCAAGATTTCCCTCACCTGTATATGCAACCGTTCATTCTCTTCTATCTTCTTCTGCAGATCTTCATCAAAGACACTCTTCTGCTCTTGACTCAACTGAGAAGAAGATTCTCCACTTTTCTGATGGAAAGAATAAGTTATGTCCACATAATTTTCATCCTTTAGAGAAACATCCTAAGGTACACAGATTCTCTATCACTTTAGCAGCTTGTCTCTTCTATGTGTTCATCATTCTCAAACAATCCTGCAAAAGGTACATAGTCCATCATTTAACTTTTTCTATGGGACACAAATTGGAACTATAAATGTTGCAAAGGGCAGAAAGCTTAAAAGAGAGAGCAAGAGCAGAGATAGAGAAGAAAAAAAATGAGTTCATTATTCACTGCAGGTGAATTCAGAAGTAATTCTGCTGGAAGACACAACAGACTCAGGAAACCAGCAATATAATTACACTAATAAATACCATTTTAATTTGATCTTTTGGTTAGGAAAATCAGAGTTTTAGCAATTCCATAACTCGGAGTTGTTAAACTCCTTTAAGAAATTAGCTAACAGCATTCGCAAAGGTAAATTTATATAGAAGTTCACATGAACTGCCAAAATTTTTTAAAAACATAACATGTAAAATAAAATACTATAAATAAACACAAGAAAAAAGCTCAAAGATTATGAAAAATTCCTTGTTTCTGCTTTGCAATAATACTAGCTTTTTATATTGAGAAGAATACTATTCTTTAAAAGATCTAATAATGCACATTTGTTTTCTTGTAACCCACGGAACTGAAACTATTCAAGGGATACAATAACAATGAGGCTGTGTTCAGACATCAGTCACCACCCTTCCCTGCCTTTTTTGTATCTTCACTCTTCACCTAAAATGAAGTCACCTGCTGACCTAATACAAATCAGTGACTGAAGGTCTTTTGAAAATGGGACAGCTATATAAAAATTAAAACAAAACAAAAACATTAACTGCCCATGATGTATGAATAAGAGATGCAAAAGGAACATTGCTGAATGACATATTTGGAGTCTTCAGTGCTTCCAAATTTGGAAAACTTTAATTAAAACTAATCCACAAGTGTTACCCACACCTCTGTTAAACAGTCCTAATCAGGCACATTCACAGTGTGATGTGCAGGTTTGACATCCAGAGGGCTATTTCCTCCCGAAGAGTCTCTCAGAATTCCCAGGGCATGTGTCAAAATAGACGGTTTCCCAAGTGGCTCTACCTAATCCATGCTGTTATGCCCTCTTTTCTCCCCTGCTACACCACCAGCACTTCATAGGATCTTTCCACATGGGGAAATGCTCATGGGAAAGGTAGTAACATATTATACGGCAAATATAGTTCTGGGTACTTTCACATGATCCCTTTTAATCCTAGCAAGCCTGAAAATTTCAGCCCAACTCTGCTGATAGACAGAGGTTACAAGGTCAACAATTCTGTCTAAGACACAAATTTCTAATAATCAGACAAAGAATTCAGGTGAGGGATAAATGCCAGAGCCTGCACTATTCCCTTCACACAGTGCTTCTCTCTGAGTACTGTATGCTTACAGGCTGGTGGGCTACCCACATACTCACCTTAGAGACCCCACTGCTAACCCATACTACACTCCCACCGAAAAGCAACTTCTTAGTCACAGAAATGTCCAAAGTACTAGACCATCCAACATACAGCAGAAAGACTCTTGCCTTACTATATAAAACCAAAAGGGAAAACATTTATTCTTAAATCTCAAGACAAGCACACCAATTAGCCTCATAAGAATAAACACTAAGCAAATACACTGCAGTAAACTTACAAACCTAAACCGAAATTTATGGGTGTTTCAACTGTTGCTTTCACATGAGTAGATAAACTTGACAGTATCTCTCATTTTATTTGTCCCAATTTACATTAATGGCAACTCAGTATAACTTTTTAAAAGATATCAACTTTTGAACAACATGAGCTAGTGCACTTCTTTTCTTAGCCACTGAACCAACTATGTGCATGTTTGTGGCTAATGCTTCTGTATGAATATGCTCCTAATATTTAGCATATGTTAATAGCAAATGTCTGCATGCTTTACTCAATATCCAGAGATAGTAATATACCATTAGAGAAACTGGAGGCAGGCCTGCAGCTAAAACCGCTGTCTGACCCAGGACAAGGTCACACTTGCCCTGTGGAACCTACCTTGTTTTTCTTGCCTCGAGGTTCACTTAGCGCCAGTTCATCTTGAAGCAGTTCCACCCTCTTGGCAAGCTGCAGATTTCGAAATGTCAAACTGTCCATTTCCTGTTGTAGTTTCCTCAATGACTGATCCTTCATTTTCAGTTGTTCCTATATCAAAGTGAAAACAGATCATTCTGCACAGTTTAGTCTTGAGGTTTAGAAATAATAATAATAATAAAAATGATCTTTGTTTCATCAAAGTGTAATTCAAATCTCTCACTTTAAAAAATTCAAATTATATCCTTATCATCTCAGTTCTTATTTTTAACAAATTGACAACAATTTAAAGTAAAATACCCAAAATGAGATATTAATTCTATGACAGTGAGTAGACATAAAGTATACAAATTAGCCAGGTGTGGAAGTGCAGGAGGATCACAAGTCAAGCCCAACCTGGGCAACTTTGTGACTTAGCAAGACCCTGCCTCAAAGATGAAAAAAGAAAAAAAAAAATTTAAAGGGCTGGAGATATAATTTAATGCAAAAGCCCTGGGCTCAGTCCCCAGTACTGTTAAAAATAAATAAAATAAAATAAAATTTTAAAAACCTGAATTTTTAAATAGAACCTCAGAGATTTATTAATGATATCCTTCAGTGAGCCAGAATAGGGAAAAATACATTTATATTTCTTTTTTTCAATAAATCCTCTCTGAATTTAAATTCATCAAAATAGTTTTTTCTTTTTTCTTCTGTTTTTTGCTTTTTGTGGTGCCAGGGATAGATCCTAATCTGGGACCTCACATATGCTAGGGAAGTGCTCTACCATTGAGCTGTACACCCCAACCTAAAACGAAGTCATTTTTGCAAAAGTTTATTTTAATCTGTCAAAGATAAAAATCAGCAGCCAGAGAAACAGCTCAGCAGTACAAGCGCCTGCCTGGCAAGTACTTTGTCCTAAGTTCGATTCCCTGTGCCTCCCCACCCCCGCCAAAAAAGAAAAGCCTGCTGTGACCAAAGACATTCTAACATTCTCATCTGGCAAACAGGCAATTGTCAGTGTACTGCAATTACAATGACCACTATAATAAACAATAAAAAGTCATTTCCTTACTTTGTTATGAGTTACAACTAATTGACTAATGCTTTGATTCTTTACTACCAATTGTTAATTTCAGAAGACCTCCATCAGAGCCTCTCTGTAACCTGCAGTTTCTCAGACAGGGACGATGATAATTACTGATTCCCACAGAGGTGTATGAACACTTCACAAGATAATGATTATCAAGTACATAGCAGAATACCTGGTGCAGAGGGAGTGGTCAATAGACAGCACCATCTGCCACCATCACGACCACCACCATTGCAAGCACTGCCATCACAGTCAATCAAATCCCACCAACAACAGAAGGTGTCAAACAGGAGAGCAGCTACTCCAACAAGCTAGGGGACACTTTCCTCAGTAATAGGTGTAAAACGTCAACAGAAAAGACAATGACCATTTCTTTAGTGATCTCAGTAAACTAGTAACATGACTAACAAATCCTGACACAGCGCTCTTTCTAATAACTGTGGTGCAGAGAGCTTTGGCTTTTTGTTCGTGTTTTTACTAGTATGCTTGCAGTACATGATGATTACATTCATCATGGGGAGTCGGGACATGTACACATCACATCTTCATTCTTTTTTCACCCCCTCTCCCCTGCCCTCTCTGTATCTCTTGGCTCCTTTTATAAAAAGTCTAGAGCATGGGTGTGGTTTTCTGAGCTGTCCAGGTCTTCAGGCTGTGGGGACAGCACTGAGGTGGGCTCTCTCAGAGCCACATCTCTCTCGAGTGTCATCCAACACTGGCTAAGTGAAAGGACATCTTTCTGGGTCTCAGCCACCTGAGTGGAGCCACTAGAATCTCTCACTGCTTGAGGACTACTCCACAGAGAGAACAGAGGAAAAGGAACCCTAAACCCGTCTGTCCAAAGAGAGGAGAGAGCAGAATGAGGCAGGATATTTAACTGAAACCCAAACAGTAAAGAATCTCTATTGCAATAAGTAGTTTTAACAGAAAACAACAATAATCTATATTGCAATAAATAGTTTTAATATAAGACAATCACAGCAAAGAAATTACTATTATTTTATATGAATCATTACACTGAATAGATATGTTTTCATACATATGTATGACAACATAAATATTTGCCCAAGAATAGCAGATAATTTTTAAAATAAAATCACTAAGTAGTATTAATTACATGCCTACAAGAATAAGGTAGAAACAAGTCCCTTTCCCTCCTATCATATTTCTCTCTTTGATAAACAAAGGTTCTGATGGTAAAATGTATCACTCAAACAGTATTCAGATCAACATAGGTCATTACTATTAAAAAGTGCGACACAGGCAAGATTACTGAACTGAATGGTTCACACGTTCAGATCCATGTGTCAGGGCCCCAAATTCTGCAAAGGGATGGGGATTCCAATGTGATTCTGGCATAGCTACTTACAATGCTGTGAGGAAGTGACTAGATAAGAAGGCCCCTTGGTACACACTGATTATGCTAAATAAATGACATAAGGTATAGAAGAAATACATTAAAGTCAAATAATGCTTCTTTTGTAATTTTTAGCTAAAAAAATAATGTATACTCTTCACACCTAAGCAAGTGAGAAAGTTAAACACAAAAACAGGGCTACCATCCCCTATCCCTAGTGCACTAGTGTCAGAGCTGAGACTTTAACCCTGAAAACCAGCTGAACTCCCCACTTTGATCATCACCAAACCCTAAGGTAATCTTTGTAATACAAACATCCCGCTGTGTACCTTTAAAGCGGCAGAATTTGCTTGTTCATCCACAACACCTTTTTTTAGGACCTGATTCTGAGCCCGAAGCTAAAAACAGAAAGCAATAATTAGTTTTAATACAAAGCAATCACAGCAAGGAAATTACTGACCATTATTTTATAGGAATCATTACTCTGAATAGATATGTTTTCACACACACACACAAACATATATATATATATATGACAACAAAAAATATTTACCCCAGAGAGTAATAGGTAATTTTTTTTTTTTGAGAAAGGGTCTCACCATGCAGCTCTGGCTGGCATGCTACCTGCCAATTTATAAGTAAGGACACACAGGCTGTGTTTCCCAATGTTATAAAACTAATCAGTGGCAAAACAGGAAGAAAAATTTTATTTTTATTTGTACATTTTCATGGGGGTTCCCTGATTGTGGTATACTCCATCTCAACTTAAACCTCACCTCCACCGAAATCAAGGCAAAGAGAGAATTGTGATTAGTTACATAGTTATATCATAGTTCCCTAGAGAGAATCACTCCCAAAGGAAAGAGCACTTCACAAGAAGAACTTCACTTGGTGTCACCTGACCTTTAATACATCATTCTTTACATAAACCAAGTCATACACCTAAATAAAAACCAATAAGACAAATAATAGGGTACTGAATGCCATTTTCCTTGAAATTCTAGCATCTTGTTCATCTGTAAAATAGATACATTGAACACATTAGAGACTAAGAATTGTACAAAAAATCAAAATGTGGAGTATCAACATACCCAGCAGGATATTGTGCCTAATATTAGCCATGCAAATGTTATCCCACACAAGGGCCTCAGAAACAGCAGACTTATCAGGATCAGAAGAGGCAGAATACAAAGCAATTAAGAAGCAGGATCGATTTGAAAACTGTAATATACCCACTTACACTTGAATGCTCATACAGAGTACTCACGTTCCCAAGTGTTTTCCACATTACCTCATCTAGCCTCACGATCCTATGATGCAGGAATTTCAATTACCTCCATTTTAGAGGTGAGAAAACAGAGGCACAGAGCAGTGAGGCAGTAACGCTGAGACTCAGAGCCCAACAGTTTTGACTCTACTGTCATAAAGCCAACTAGACACAACTGGTTACTTTCCAAAGCTATGCTGAAGGGGGAAAGGCAGTGGGCTAGTGGGTGGGGGAAGCCTTGCCAAAAGGAAAAAAGAAAGTGTGTAAACTTTCCAGTTAATTATTAAAACTTGACATAATTTTAAAGTACACAAATAAGACATTATACAGTTTGATGAATTTGTGCTTATATATGTATCTGTATAAAACCAATAGAAGAGTTTGAGCAGGTAAAATCCACTTCTACAGTATCAGCAAAGTATTCTCAGTACATATTAAGTACAAATGCGTAAGTCCAAAAGAGTGGAAGCAAAAAGTTCATAGACTAACATCCTGCTTAGCATAGAAACCATGAGCAACTAGGTTCCTCTCCAAGAATCAAAGAATGGGACAATTTTACTAGTGAGATTTTTTTTTTAAAAATCTGTTTCTAAATCTGCACAGCTCAGATCTGTCTCCTGAGACCAGGGAAGAGAAAGTACTCTTCTGTGCCAAAAGAGAAGGAATATTTGAAAGCTGAATCTTAAACTGAAGAGTTAAAACTCAACAGAAAATTGAGGACACTAAGACAAGATTTAAAAAGATGAGCATTTTCTGTTTTTAGAAAACTAAAGATCACAGTTCACTGGTACAAGGGAAAGCAAATCCAACACCTTGCTCTGGTATTTACTAGACTATACACATCGGGGAGAGTCACTTCACCTTCCAAGCCTCTGTCACACAGTTTGCACCACATGGTCTATAACGTGGGTGAACATATCTACCCTACCACCTTCCTCCACTCGAGGCTTTGGGGAGAACCAGATAAGAAACCTGTCAAAGCAGTTTCTAAACTATACAGTGTTCCACAAAAAGAAACAGCCCTTAGAATGGACTCAAAGGGACAACAGGTATATATCTATTATAATTTCCCTTATGTACAGCACTGTACTTTATAAATGATACAGGAGAAAGAACAAAGTGAAAGATGTGGTCCCTGTTTTTAAAGAACTTATAATTTAAAAGGGAAGCAAAAATATTAAAGGATAATAGCAAAACTAATATTTCCTCCTCTTAAAGGAAAAAAAAAAAATAGAGGCATTAAATTCTCTAGCGAAGTAGTCGGCAAACTAAGGTCTGAAGACCAAACTGGCCTGTGACCAGTTTTAAACCTTTACTGGAATACAGCCATACTCGTTCATTTACATATTGCATACAAGGAAAACACGAGTAGTTACAACAGAAACTATACACAGCCCCAAGGCCAAAATAGTTACTATTTGACTCTTTATAGAAAAAGCTTGGCAAAGTCTAAGAATTCAAAAGGGAGAAATATCAGCTTAGTATTGATTTCCATCATGCAGTATTTCACCTTTTAAGCATTATCAACAAACTCATGCATTACCTAGACAGAACTGTTCTTTCAAATCCAGAAAGCCAAAAGACAGCAATACTTCTTCAGTGTCTAGGTGCCACTTCATACCCATCTTAATTTTGATCTAGTCTGGTCTGCGTGTCCTCTGTGTATGGTATTTAGAACTCATAATGACTGCCTTAAGCACTAAGGATGACACCTGAAATCTACCAAATTGAGTATTTCTCATAAGGTCAGAACCATAGCAATTAAAAAAATACATAAAATGACTTCACCTTTAATTTGTAAAGAATACTAAAGACCACTAAAAGCAAACCAAAGAGCAAAAGGGAACTTTCAAAAAATGACATTTAGTCTCTAACAAAAAACAATTTGGATCTTCCTTTGGAAAATATTTTCTAAACTGAAGATTTCAGTGAAACTGCTTCACAGAAGGTGATTCTCCTTTACACATAATCCATATTCATCTGAAATAAGTGTCGATTTCTTATTCGTGGGCTGGAAAGGAAGCATGGAGAAGCCTGGCCACTCTGCTGCCACCTTCTCTGCTGGCTCCCAGCAATCAGCCTCGCCACCACCTTCTGGCTGCGCGTGGGCCACGCCACTCAGAGTCCATCCTCGTCCTCTCCAGCACTGACCACAGTGTTAGACCACCAGGTGGTCACTAGAGACTCTGACACACATTGACACAATGGAGAAACTGAGACTCCAATCCCCTTAAACCCATTAGCAGAAAAATTCTCCTGAAGACCCTGCAGCAGCTATTTCCAGCAGCTGCGCCTCAAGGTCCTCTGTCCTAGTGGAGGACAGCACCTCTGAACTTTTAATCCTCTAAAGCCTCATGTTTGGCTGTTGTCATGACATCTTTTGATTAGCTTTCTTTTCCTCAGAAGCACAGCCCATCTTCACTCGGCCAACTAAGTCCCATCATCCCTCCAGGAGCCCCGTTCCTTCCTGCCACCCCACTTCTCCCACCCACCTCTAACCACCCCTGCAGCCCACACAGAGCTTGCGTCTCAGTTCCTTCCACTCTCACTCTTACTAAACGCTCGGTTTTAAAGTTGTAAAATTTACATTTACTAACTAATGGACGGTCTCTGTTCACCTCACATCTGCCAATTTAAATTGTTCTTTAAATTGTAGTACAGACTACAGTCTTGTATTTCCTGCTTACAAGGAAAGAACAATGCTATGGATGGAGAAAGTGCTCAATAAATTTCTATTTAATTAATAAAATTATGTCTTGCATATAAAAGGTATTTAAAGTTGCAAGACATTAAAGATTTTTCTATGAAAAAAAGTTACTTAAATGCAATGCATTATGTAACTGTCAGAGATTGTCATCATTTTAACAATTCCTTTCTAAGACCATTCTCTAGTAATTGGAACCTCAGGGTCCTATGGACACCATGAGCCCTGAGCCTAACTATTATCTGGTACCAGGACTACCCCAAGTAACTGAATCTGGAAACACCCAGTCTGAGTCAGGCCTGCCAGGCAGCTGCCTCTTTAGGATCATAGAAAGTGACAGTAAACCAACTGTGACCTCTCATGCTACCCTAACAATCTCAGATAGGTAACTGATGCACCATTAGGGATGTATGACCTTCAATCACAAACTCAAAAGACTGTGGGGAAAGAGAAAAGGACCACCTATGTGAGTTTTCTCATCTAAACCACAACCATTTTCTGTGTTAGAATCACTCTTCTGCTTTGTTTGGTTTGAGAAAAGGTCTCAATATAAAGCCCAGGTTGGCCTCAAACTCCTGATCCTCCTGCCTCAGTCTCCCAAGTGCTGGTAGAACCATCATCCTTCACATGGCTGTTTCCATGGAATGGACATTTTGACATTTATATATATATTTCACAACCCTACAAAAGGAACCAGTAAAACACACAGCTTTTCTTAATTACAAAGTAATATGTGTAGTGGCCTAGGCCTCACCAAGACCCTGAATCCAAGCTTCACAATGCTGGCATCATCAGCAGAGCCCTGGTGCAGGATCTGGCCTGGATGATTGTGAAACCTCTTTCCAGTCCTATCATTTTAAATATACTAAAGTGCTGGAAATGCCACCTGATCTTCTCTGCCTACTTACTTGTTCCTATCCCAGAAAGGGGGTAAGTACATGCAGGACACATGCCATGTACAAGTGGCTCGCAGTATTTTGCCTCTGAGACAGGAAAAATCTCTCAGACTCACCCTCAAATGGAATCCTTTCTCTTACTCCTACTCTCACCCAGGGAGACTCACTAGGACAGACCCCAGCCTCAGCCCTGGCAGGGAATGGACAGATTAGGCCATCTGTGTCTTTCTAAGGCCCTGCTATTCAAAATGTGGCCTTCAGACAGATGCCATAGTGCCACTTGAGGGCACAATCTCGGGCCCTATCCCAGACCTACTGAACCAGAATCTGCACCTGAAGGAGGTCTTCACATTTACATCTGTGATAACACTGATCTAGGTCTTAAGAAAGGACTGCCCAAAAGGGTAGTAAACAGCCACACGTGACCATTTAATTTTAACTTATCTAAAATTAAATCAAATCTAAAATTCAGTCCTCAGCTACACAAGACTCATTTTGAGTACTCAATTTCCACAGATGGCTAATGGTTAGCCTGCTGGTCAGCACAAAGAACATTTTCATTGTCATGGAAAGTTCCATTGGATTGTACTGACACAAAGCTGTTTTCCAATACAACTTTAGTAGTGAACTTTACGTAGGAAGGTTAGAAAAAAACCCTGATACTCGATTTTCATTCAATCTAGTTCCTGAATCTGTTACTTGTACAGAAGGGGATGATTAATCAGGTTCTACCAAGCCTCACTATCTGGACAGCAAACACAGATAGAAACTGACCTTTTCCCAGTATAAGTAGCTCTGTACTAAGAATGTTAAGTATTAAAAAGTTCCCAAAGGTAATCTCTTTCATAACCAAAGGAAGTATCAACTGCAAAGAAAACTACTGGCAAAATAATGGGTGTTTTGCTTTCCACTGGATTTTAAAAACTACCTCAAAAACAGCTTTAAAACAAGCTTTTATCTTCATCTAAGCAAAAGGATATTCTTTGAACAATGATCCTCAAGGGTTAGCACGAGCTATGGCTCAGATGTTAAGTGTCCTACAAAGGTCCGTGTGTAAAGACTTTGTCCCTAGGGTGGTCCTCCTGGGAACTGCTATGGACCTCTCTAAGAGGTAGAATGTAGTGGTAGGCCCTTAGGTCACTGGAGTGTGTCCTTGAAGGGGTCTGTGAGATCTGGGTGTCTTTGCTCCTGGCTTGAGATGTAAGCAAGCACTTGTACCCTCTGCGCTCCTACCACTATTGTTCACTGTGTACCCTGAGCAGGAAAGGGGTGTCCTCCCTATGCCTGCAGGACACTGTCTAGATTTGGAATTTCAAAAATTTTCCTAAGTTAGTTGCCTCAGGAATTTTGTCACAGTAACACAAGGCTTACTAACACAGTGTGCATCCAAATCACAGAGGTTTGGTACAAGTCCACCACTAGTTCATGTAAGTAGGTCCAGGGTGCCATTAAGAGTCTGTATTTCTAATCCATCCCCAGATGATGTTCATGACGAGTCTAAGGCCCACATTGAGAAGCACAGAACCAGAGTAAGACAAACATTGGGAAGATGTTGAAAATTGCCTATACACATACTATAGTGCCAGACAAAAGTGTCCCCGAAAAGAAAGGAGGCTGAAGTCAAATCAACCCGAATGAAGCACGTTTTACCCCTCCTCTTCACAATGAGATATACCAGAGCATCAGAAGCCGAGCAGGTGGTAGAAAAAACAACAACCAAGAAATTCTTGATCTACAAGGGATTACCTGGGGCCCTAATTAACATTCAGGTAGCTTACCTCTTCACTTACTAACTTCAAAAACCTCTGAAAAGCAGCTTCTGAAGCACACCACTTTCTACCTCCCTCAACTCTACTAAACCTGACCTCTTATTCAAACCATGAGAGTCTACATCTCCACTTTCACTGCCCTCTCTCCAACACTGTGTTAGCTGTCTAACTGCCTCGTGACCTTGTCTACTTTGGCCTCCATGATTCAACTCTTATCTAGCTACTCTCAGTCTCTCTATGGGAGCTGCTCAAACCATGGTGGCTTTCTTATTTTGGGTTTTTTGCTGCTGTTGATGCTGTTATTGTTTCATCTTCTCAGGTGGAAGGATTATGACCAACAGTTCTGAAGCAAGGAAAAGCCCTTTCCCAGAGTATAAATTGAGTTTTGCCTAAAGATAGAATATTCTGTAACTGTCCTTGTTTTAGGAAGCATGTTCGCTGCTCTCCTGACATGGAGGCTTCCTTTTAGATTAACAGGACTTTTTTTTCATTAATATCCTAAATAAGACCACATTTCTCTATCAGCCCATAATTTCTGCACCACAGAAGGTAATAAAAAAGGGAGACCAGCCCTCCAAGAGGCATAGGATTGGAGAGCACATAGACCACATCCAAAAAATGCCTGGCATTAGAACTGACAGGGAATAAAAAGCACTGCAGGGCTGAGGATAAGGCTGAGAGACAGAATGCAAGACTAGCAAGCATAAGGTCCTGGGTTTGAACCCTAGCACTGAAAGATGAATGAATGAAATCTTCTGATCAGTCTCTGTCTCTTCTGTTCTAAAATTCCCATCATATTCAAGTTAAGAGTGAAAACTAGTCTGAGTCAATAGGGGAGATTGGCAGATTTCCTGCAGTCTCCTTAGCATCTCCTCCTAGCACATCTTTCACACAGGTGTTTCTCACATTTCTGCCCTGATTAACTCTCACGGTTCATCTTTAGAGGAAGTACTACCCTTTGTCCTCACTTTTAGCCAATCCACGTCCACTGGGAATTTTCAGTAATTAGCCAAAACTTCACCCCAAAATAGTATGTGATCATTCTAAAGTGCTCTCCAACCTTAAATTCCGACTCTATTTAACCTTTAAAAAACCCCTTTGCTTCAAAGGAACTATCTTTCCTGTCAGCCCCCATCCCATCAGTGGCAGTCATGACCGTTCGTTCTCAGAGCTTCAGGGTCACTTCTGAGTCTTCCTTTACTAATGAATGAGACCCAAGGATGAGCACCTTATATACTCTCTTTCTTAAGTCAAGTGCCATGCACAAAGCAGACACTCAAAAGACAATTTATTTTTTAACCATAATTCTTGAATCTACCCCCTCCTCCCAGTCCTAAAAGTCACAAACTTTACTTAATTCTACATCATTCTCCCCAAAATTGTTCCAACAGCCTGCAGTCTGACCACTTTTTCACCAATCTCTCCCAATTTCAATCCATCCTCCACATAGTCACCAGAATCATTCCCAAAAGTAAAGTCATTCCTCCCAACAAAAAACCTTTACTTCTCCATTACTTAACAGCTAAAGTTCACACTTCTTATTTCACATGTGCAACCCTTCATGCTCTGGGCCAACCTCATCTCACCACTTTCTCCCATCCTAGGGAGCTTTTCCAACAGCAAACAGAAGCTATTCCCTATGCCTAGAAAGTTACCACCTTCTCCTTCCCCTTCCCTTCCTAACTTACCCTTTTCTCTACGTGAGCTCTCCAGCACATCCACTGGACTAGCACTTAGTGTACTGTAACTGTGTACCATGTCTGAGCAACATATTAAAGGTGACTCCTGAAGCTGGAATCCTGCCTCACTCAAGGGACCCTGGCAGGACGCTCACAGGAAGCACGT
>RJWT010019276.1:0-18476 GCA_004365215.1 Cuniculus paca
GGGGTTGCTCTCTGTCTGCGAGACAACCCCTCCATTGCACCAAATAAACTCCTTCGTGGCAGAGTGTCTCCGTTGTCCTTGCGTGGGTTGTGGCCATATTTACCTTTCAATCATGTCCATTATTTCTCTAAGAAAATGGATACTCAGTGCTGGACAACTGTATTAGTCATAGTTCTCTAGAGAAACAGAATCAATAGAATACATTCAAATATATGAGACTATTTATTATAGATATTGGCTCATATAATCATGGAGGCTGAGAAGTTCTACAGTATGCTGTCTCAAAGCTGGAGAGCTGGGAAAGTCTGTAGTATAGGTCAGTTTGAGTCTTAAAGCCTGAAGGTAGGAGGAGAGAAATGTCCCAGGTCAAGGAGAAAGAGAAAGTTCACCCTTCTTCTGCCTTTTTGTTCTATTTAGGTCCTCAACAGATTGAATAGTGTCAACCCACAATGGTGAGGCTGGATCTTCTTTACTCAGTCTCCTGATTCAAACAATTTCTTCCTGGAGCAACCTCAGAGACACATTCACATACAATGTTCTACCAGCTACCTGAGTCTCAAGTTAACAGATAAAATTAACCATTATAACAACTAACTTTAAGACTTTAGGAACACAAAGTGTTTTTAAGTTGACAGTATGTCTTATAATATTCATTATGGGAGATGATGTAATACTTGAAGTGGCATCATTTAAGAGACAGATATTGCCTATAAATACAAATACATTAAAAAGAACCAAAGTCTACTTCATTGTCCATTATCTATTGTAGATGTGGCATCAGAAGGTGTTGGATAAAAATTAGCACGCACTAAGAGTACAGCCTGGTGATTCTAATCGCCTGTCTTCAGTTATGGCCATACTCCTGTTGACAGATGTTAGTACTGATCAGCTTATATCAACATAACATTTGCTATGGTCTCAAATTGTGTCCTCTCCTCACAAATTTGTATGTTGAAACCTGGTCATCAATGCAATGGTATGAGGATATGGGATCTTTGGGAGGTGATTATGCCATGAGTGCTCCACCTTCACAAGTATGACTAATGCCCATGAAAAGGACACTAATGAAGCAGATACTTTCTACTGTGTGAGGACACAGCTAGAAGGCACCATGTACGACCCAAAAAGCAAGACCTTACCAGACACTGAATTTGTAGATTACTTGGTTTTTGGACCTCTCAGACTCCAGAAATATGAGAAAGAAATTGTGGGGAGCAGCTAAAGCTGGAGATCAAACACATGTGCAGGGCGAATGCAAGGCCAGCCCTGAGAACAGGAAGCACCCGAGGCAAGCCACATTAAGCAAGCTGCTCCAGCTCCTAGAAAGAGAGGCATGCAGGTAAGCCAGGCAAACAAGTTGCTAGCAGAGGGGTTGAAATTGACATCAACCTCCCACTATGCTGCTGCAGTCCTTGGGCAAGTTCCTTTTTTCACATCAGGAGATAGGCTCCACCTGACCTCAGCTTTCTGCAGTCTTCTTTTTCTATTTTTTTTTTCTTTTTTGGTATCAGAAATCAAACTCAGGACCTTGTGCTTGCCAGGCAGGCACTGTGCAGCTGAGCTGTATCCCTGACCTTCTTTCTGAATTCTGACTCATTTCTTTATCTTCAACTGTCCTCCTGGGAATTTTGAGAGCTGCGCTGGAGGCGGCAAGAAATATTTGTTGTTTATAAACTGTTTAGTGTAAGGCCTTTTGTTATGGCAGCCCAAATTTAAAAAAAAAACATGATTATGTAATTGAAATGAATAATTAATTCACATGGTCTTGACCTGTTTAATTCAAGAGTATCAAAATAAGACATTTCAAAATCCTTTTTGACAAAAGGAAAATGTGGCAGACTATATTTTCCTTAAATAATTACATCTCTTATTCCACATGCTTTTCTTACAAGGTGACTTCAACATTTCTCAGTTGTGAGCTGTGGTCTAAATCCTTTTCCATGAGTACAGTGGTTTTGTGACTGCTTCAGTGAATGGAGAACAGGCTATAAGTGATGCCATGCGACTTCTGAGAACAGGTTATAAAAATCAACACAACTTCTCCCTTGTCCTCTTGGTGCTGTCACTCTTGGAATGCTCACTTAGGGCACATAGCTGCCAGGTTGTGAGGAACCCAATCAGCCACATGGAGGACCACATATAGGTATTTTAGCTGACAATTCCAACTGACAATTCCCCCAAACGACCAGCTGTGTGAAGAATCAGTCTTCAGATTTCAACCCCAGGGAGTGACTCTGAGAATGTATGCTGTGGTGATGGTTTGTTATGCAGTGGGAAATGATCGGATGACAACATATATAGATCATATTCAATCTTTTGCATCATGTATCTTCACATTGTAATCAGTGAAACATTCATACAACACATTAGCTATTACAGTCATGCAACTGCTCACAAGGCAATTTTTCCTCACCTCTGAAAAACTCGGCGAGTTCAGTTGATTAGGTTATTCCTAGATTCTACAAGTCCTATACTCTAATATCAGTTTAGGGGCTATAGATAATTTAGTCTGACATCTCACACCCACCCTCACCAGAGCCTTTGCTCTGAGCTATATCCTCAGCCTTTAAATTTTTCTTTTAATTTTATTTTTGAGACAAGATCTCACTAAGTCTGAACTAAATTGCTTGTACTTTGTATCCTCTTGCACCAGGCTTCCGGAATGCTGGTACTGTAGGAGTGTGCCACCACACCTGGCTAGTGATGTCTTTTAGAGAAAACGAGGTTTCTTGCTTTTCTTATTCCTTGTATCTGCAAAGTACTCCTTTTTATATCTTTATCCCAATAGTTTTGAATAGGTGGTGGAGCTTTAAGATGGGTAAGAGTATTTCTGCAACCATCACCAAACAACTCCATACACATTCTTCTTCAACTCTCCTTAAAGAAGGATGCATGGATGTTGGTGAATCTGCCTGTCAAAGAACAGTAAATAACAAGCGTTTCAAGTGAAAATGAAGCAGCCAAATGGGGCAACCAAAAATAACTGTAATTTAAATCAATTTTAAGGGTTATCGTTCTTGGACCTAATATTATTCACCATGTCAAAGACCTCTACTATGTATTTCACTTAATAGTAAAAAACCAGTTGCCACTGAACCAAACAAGTCTTTGTCTTTCCTGTCTTTTCTCTTCTCTAGCTCCTTCCTCTGAATACAGAACAATTTTCTTTCCCCCATTTGGCGCCTCTTATTTTGCCAACCCTTCTGTTTACTTGGTCATCCCATCTTCCCAACCTTTCCATCAGTCCAGCAGGAAGCCGCTTCCCACAACTCTTCATTGCCTGAACCCACTATAACTCCGGTAAGCTGTGTACGTTACAGAAATCGTTAACGATGCACCAGTTTCTATATTCTACCTTTCTTAACTGCTTAAGCTACACTCTAAGGCTGGACTGAGAGCTCCGTGCAGGTGTAATTATGAGCCTGCAGCAGCCCCGGCCGACCAGACTCGGAGCAGTAACACCAGCAGTAAATGAAGCGGACTCCTGGAGCAATCGGTAGCGTGCCGAGGCAGCCAGACACGCATACTCCGCGTCTCCCACGCTCCCCAGAAGTCACGGTGCGCGGGGCCAAGATGGCGCCGTCCCCCCCTCGCCAGCAAAAGGGGCGGGGCCTCGCGCGTCACGTGTCGTCCCCGCGGGCCGCGCGCCCCCTGCCGCCCCAGGCACGCGCCAGGAGCCCGGCCACCCCGGGGTTGGTGTCTCAACCCCACGAGGGGCATCCTCCCTAGTCCCCGTGAGGTCATCAAGCTCTGTCCCTGCAGCGGAGGGGCCAGAGGGGGTGCCGGGAAAGGGGATGCCCGGCCGGCCGTGCAGAGGCGGAGAGAGCCAGAGGGGCCGCAGAAGGGGGCTTCGCGGGGAGGTCCGTGCCCTCGGCGCAGGGCGTGCGGGCTGACAGCCCACCACGCGGGCCGAGGCTGTGCAGACTCGGGTGTCGCGCCCAGGCCGTGGACGCTGACAGGGTCTTGGGTTCCCCTCTGAGCTCTGATCGCCTGGCTTGGGCATTTTGTGGGTCTCACATCGCCCTCCAGCCTCGGAACCGGCAGGACAAACAGCTTCAGCCCCGGCACCCGAGAGGGACGTGCAGGTCCTCGGGGGGCAGAGGGAAGCCGAGGCTGAGGGGGCGGAGGGCGTCCTCCGGGACGGTCGCACGCCCACTTCTGTGCGTCCCCGTCTGCGGAGTGGGCTCTACGCGCTGACCCCTGGCGGGGACGGCGACGCCCGGCGGGCTCTTACCGCGTGCCTCCAGGGGGCGGCTGACAGGGGCGCGGCCTCGCCTCCCTCGCACCCCGCCTCCCCGGCGGCGGGGCTGGCGATGTGGAGACGTGAAGGGACCCACCGGCCGCCACGGCTCTCCAAGGCTCCGCCAGCTCCCGCGCGTTCCTCCGCACCCGGGGTGGGCGGCGAGCGGAGCCGGAGCCCCAGCCTCACCATGGGGCACAACGGGAGCTGGTTCTCCGCGAACGCCAGCGAGTCGCGCAACACGTCGGGCGCCTCGGCGGTGGCGGCGGGCGCGAACCGCAGCGCGCTAGGGGAGTTGAGCGGCGAGGCGCAGCTGTACCGCCAGTTCACCACCACCGTGCAGGTCGTCATCTTCATAGGCTCGCTCCTCGGTAAGCCGCCCGAGGGCACGGGCCCGGGGAGCTGCGGTCGGGGCCGCCGGGCCGCCGTGGGTTGCGGGGTGCCTGGCAGAACGCACACAGCTGGAGGAGGAGCAGTTGCGGGAAAGGTGAGCGGGGACAGTGGACCCCGGGCTGGAAGCGGCGCAGTTCCGATGGTCAGAGGACGGTGCGGGGTCCGGGTGAGGTCAGGGCGCGGGTGGGCGCGTCCTTCTTCACCTCCGGTGCCAGAAGCCGCGCTGCCCCCAGCTCGTGTTTACAAATAGAACAAAGGTTCCGTGGGATTTTGTTGAGAGGAAGGAATATTTCTCCCTGTGGAGATGTGTTTTGGGCTACTGTCTGTCCGGTTACAAAACAACTGTTTTGAAAGAGACTTCTTTTGTGCGTTATTTCATCTTCGGAACACTAATCCGGTGGGAAACAACCATGTGAAGTTAAACTTTATGTTGCCTTCAGGTGTTTTGACAACCTTCAAATAAAACAAAGCCCACCGTATTTCTCTATGTTTTCTGAAGTACAAAATAAAGATAGGATAAAACAAAACAAAACGAAACACCAATCTATACACAACAGATTTTTCTCCCTTTTTCAGGGAACAGATTGACAGACTGAAATGAGTGACTAGGAAAGCCATGTGTCCACTAGTGTGAGAATTACCAGTACTTCTCACTACTTTTAAAGGATACTTTTTTGAGCCACACTTTAATCGATAAGTGACAGATACAGACAATGTTCATTTCCGTTGAGGTTTGTCCCAACATAGTACATATTACTTATAAATACTGTATGTGTAAATTCTCTGATGTAGGGTATGAAAAGATTGTTTATGATTATATGTGACATTGTGGGCAAGAGCAGTCTTTGTTTCAAAGTAGAAATAGGGTATTTTCCCTAATTTCCATGGAAACCAAGAAAACTGACACAAAAAGTCCATATTTGGAAGAATTTTAAATGTTCGGAATTTCCTTTCATATTTTCTTTAATTATTAACTTCCTGTTCTGTTGTAATACAGATTCCACTTTTTGTCACAAGGGCATTTTGAGTAGACATCAGTGTGATTGCCTAGATGTATATGTTTTTTATGAGTGAATGTTAAATGTGTACATCAATAAAACAAAAGCCTGTCTTCCAAATACTTTCAACATTCATTTACCAAACACTGAACATCGAATAGATACTAAGCATATGATGCATGGAGTTAAATTCCAGTCTCGCCAAGCTTAAAAGTATGTATTACTGGGGAGGGAGGACAAATGGCTGTATCTTTATTTCTGCAGGTTTTCCCCTGAAGAAATATGTAATAAATGTGTCCACTAATGTACATACATGTTATATATAGATACAGATACAAATCTGTATGTGCATATTTGTACCTATATCTGTATTTTTCCTGCATTGGCAACTTTGAAGAAAGATGGTATTGAGAGAATTTTTTCAAGGCTTGACTCTAAAAAAAATTGAGTGCTATTGAAATACAAGACAGACCACTTGTGCACAAGATAAATAATGTATCTTCTGCTTTCCATTTTTGTTGCTTGCATTGAACTTAGGAATTTACAGGTAAACCTGCTCTCCTTTCTGCTCTTTTTCCCACAGCACTTGTGAGTGAGATGCAAAACCTGCTTTCGTAGATATCTCTGAAGAGCTATTATCCCCTTGATTTTCAGTTATGTCTGAGTAGATCTAGGGGTGCATTTTCCCGCTTATGTATTGCTGTACATGGACTGCTTTAAGAGACATTTCCTTTTGTTCTTTTCTATTTTCAGAAAATACAAGTATAGATAGCATTTTAGTGTCCTTGAATGCTTAGCTGAATCATAATATTGCCCTATGTACTTGTTAGTTACTGGTATTCTTGATTCACTGTTCTCCAAGGATACAATACATTCAAACATACCTGTGTACACTGGAGTTCTCCTGGTACTACCAGTGGAGGGGCAGAGCTTAAGTTCCAAAGCCCTGCGTGGCCAGCTGCAAGGCAAGTAAACTTGGGAAGCATAGTTTACAGTAAAGTTATAGTAAAGTCATACAGTAGAAATGGGGGGGGGGGAAGAAAGGTAAAGACTGTGGGAAGATAGAATAGTCTCTAGAACAAATAACTGATTAGTTGATGTAGTCTTCTTATTTTCTCTGTCCCCACGCATAGGCAAATGAATTTTCTTTTTTTTTTCTATTTAAACAAATGCAAACCTGCTTCCCACGTTTAAATAAATTGCCTTTTATTAGGCTTTTAGGGACCTGCTATTGTGTGAAAATAATTCCACTGTATTATTGATGTCTTGCAGCTCTTCTGAAAACTGTTTTAGTACCCTGTTACAGGGGAAGTCCTTAACAACTTGGAAAATATAATATTTCAACCATAGGGAACATTACTTTTTCTGTTGAAAATGAACTCAAGAATCATATATGATATTATTCCAATAATAAGCTTTTGCAGGTTTCAGTAAATTAGAGTTTCTCAGCCTTTTTTCTTTTTCTTTCTTTCTTTTTTTTGAGACAAGGTCTCACTATTTAGTTCAGGCTAACTTTGAACTGTGTAGCCTAGGATAGCTTCGAACTCACAGTGAGCCTCCTGCCTTAGCCTCCTGAGTGCTGGAATTAGAAGCGTGCGCAACCATGCCTGGCTTCTCAGTCTTCTTTATGCAACATCTTGGGCTATCTTTAGATATCAGAGAATTTTTAAAAGTGTCAAATAATTTAGATTCCCCTTTAGTTGGTAGATGGCTTGCATCATGTTTAATAGTCAACAGTGTAAAATCAAAGACTCAAAAAGATTTAGAATCTTCATTTCCAGTAAATGCTTTAGATTGAACTCCATAGGTCTGATCTCTCTTTATTCCTTTCTCCTTGGATTTGCAATGAGAAAACTGGGGTTCTCTTTGGTATTTTAATTTAAAAAGCTGATAGTTATTACTTAACCTATTACCTGTAAGCTACTTCACCTCAGAGTGGAGGCTTGTCATCTGTGCCTATCATTGGGAGGCATAGAAGATTTTTATAAATGAGTTTGATATTGTTTAAAGGAAATTAGCACTGTGGACAACAACCTACATTTATGTATCCTGCACTGAAATTTAAGAAAATATTTTAAAATAAATCAGCTTTCCTTCCTCCTGCCTGACCACCATATCCGTGATTCTTCTTTTTATGCCATATACCCTCTGCCCACTGTTATGGACAGAATATTTGTGTCCTGCCTATTCATATGTGGGGCCCAGATACCCCTGCGTGATGGTGTATATCACATCATGGTGTGGTCCTTATGGTGGGCTCAGTGCCAGAGAGCTCTGTCTTTCTCTATCATGTGTGGATAATAGCAAGAAGACAGTTCTGAGAGTCAGGAAGAGGGCCCTTCCATAACCTGACTATTTTGGTACCTGGTGTGGGATATTCTAGCATCCAGAACTTAGAAACAAATGTTGTGTAAGCCACCTAGTCTATGGTGTTTTCGTTACGGCAGCCTCAATAGACAAGCGTACCCACAAATGGTCTGTAGTGAACCATTGTGAAATTGATGACCCCAAGTATAGTCCAGTATATCTATAGCTTGTTCCATAAGGTGGTCACTAAAGAATTCATTTCAAAGGAAAGACGTGGGATGGGGCTGGAGGTACAGCTATGTGGCAGAGTTTTTGCCTAGCATGTGATCCCCAGGGCAGAAAAGAAAAAGGAAAGATGAGAACTGATTTGTTGAATCTGTTCAACAGATGATGTGGGTAAACATCATTTTTGCTCATAGTTATTTATAGTGTTTCAGCAAAATCATATGATATACCAGCATGTTTGTCATGATTGTTTGATAGAAGAATACACTTGTGTCTTTGGTATGATTTGAAATTCACCAGATAATTCTTGGAGTTTCTTAAATGTTTGGTAGAAGATGTGTTAATACTAGTTTACCCTTATAACTTATAATTATACAGAATCATTTTTAGTTAACCATAATTATAGCCAATAGTAATGTAATATCATCAGTCTTACTTCTGCATGCTGTTTCTGTTCTGGCACACCTAGAAACCTAGTAGAGTACGTTAAATATAAGATATTGTAAATTAACCTAAGAAGTCAGGAAATGGCAGGGGGAATAGTTTACCTGAGTAGGTATAAGTGAATTGAATTGCCTCACATTGCCTTTGATTTCCATATGGTGAA
The DNA here is from genome assembly GCA_004365215.1 of Cuniculus paca. Classification (NCBI taxonomy): domain Eukaryota; kingdom Metazoa; phylum Chordata; class Mammalia; order Rodentia; family Cuniculidae; genus Cuniculus; species Cuniculus paca. The sequence goes on from RJWT010019276.1 coordinate 8,771, forward strand.
TGTATTCCAAACCTCCATCTACATGAAGTGCTGGCTGGTAGCCCTGTGCAGTTCCTTTGTTGGCCTTTGTAAGTCTGTCTTTCCACTTTGTAATTCCTGGAAATAAAATTTTTCTTTGAAAACCTTTTTTAAAAAGTAACAACTTTATTGAAATAAAATTAATGTACTATAGAATTCAGTCCAAGGGTACAACTCAACCGGTTTTAGTGTATTTACAAAGTTGTGCAAATGTCATCATTATTGAATTCCAGAATGCTTTAATCACCCTGCAAGAAAACCATGTACCCAGTAACAGTTGCTCCCTGTTTCCCCTTAATACCTTGAACCATAAGCAACTACTAAACTACTCTCTGCCCTTTTTTTCTTTCTTTTTTTTTTTTCTTGTTATGCAGTTCAAGCTGGCCTCAAACTCACTACGTAGCCCAGGCTGGCCTTGAACTTGTGGCAATCCTCCTGCCTCAACCTCCTGAATGCTAGGTTTACAGGTGTCTGCCTCCATACCTGGCTGTTTTCTGTCTCTATAGATTTGCCTATTCTACATGTTTCATATGTGTGTTTTCTTTCACCAAGCAAGTTCTTAGGTTTCATTTATGTCTTAGTTATTTTCTTGTTGCTAGGAAAAGATACCTGGCATATACAAGTTAAAGAAGGAGAGGTTTATTTTAGCATACAAATTGTAGAGGTTTCAGTCAATAGTCCGCTGGCTCCAAGGCAGGGCAGTGTGGCAGAGGGGCATCACAGAGGAGAAGCAGTCCATGGTGTGGTAGGCAGAATGCAGCAGCCTTCCTTCTGCTTTCTCTTTTATTCCATCCAGACTAGAAGCCTATCGGTTGGTGCCACCCACACCTAGAGTGGGTCTTCCTTCTTCAGTAATCCATCACCCACACTCAGAACCATGCTAAATCAATCAGTGGACTAATCCAGTATCACACTCATGATATAGTCTCTCCCAAAAGCATGAGGATTTAAGGGGTGGGGGGATCTAGATACATACAAGCCGTAACAATCCAAGCTGTAGCACGTACCAGATCTTCATTCCTTTTTATATCTGAATAACATTTCATTGTATGGATATACCACATTTTATGTGCCCATTTATCATTTGATGGACATTTGGGTTATATTCACTTTTGGGTCATTGTGAATAATGTTGCTGTGAATATTCATGTGTAAGTTTTTGTGTGGACATGCTTTCACTTCTCTTGAATATATACCTTGGCGTGGAATTATTGGGTCATATGGAAACTTCTTTATCCTTTTTAGGAACTGCCAGACTCTTCCAAGTGACTGCATCATTTCACATTTCCTCTAAATGTATGTGAAGTTTTTCTTTTTCTTTTTTTACATCCCTGACAATATTTGTAATTATTTGTCTTTTGCTTATAACAATCCAAATGAATATGGAGTGGTTTCTAACTGTGGTTTGGATTCATATTTCCCTAATAACAAATGATTTTGAACAGCTTTTCATTTTTGCTTATTATCCATTTGTGTATTTTCTTTGAGATAATAGCTATTCATAGCTTTTGCCCATTTTAAAATTTAGTTATTCATCTTTTTATGTTGAATTCTAAGAGTTCCTTATATGTTCAGGATAGTAGACCTTTTAGATATAAGATTTTTAAAAATATTTTCTCTCATTTTGTGAACTGTCTTCATTTTCCTGTTAGTGTCATTTGAAACACAAGAGTTTTTTCATAAAGTCCAATTTATCTAATTTTTTTGTTGCTGTTTTTTGCATTCTTGTTGTATTTAAGAAACTATGGCCTGATCCAAGGTTATGAAGAATTACTCTTGTGTTTTCGTATAAGAGATTTATAATTCAGCTTGTTAATTAATTTAGTTCTTCAATCAAAAAACATTTTATTTTTTGAGACAGGATCTTGCTTTGTATTGCAGGCTGGCCTTGAACTTGTGTCAGTCCTCCTGCCTCGGCCTCCCAAGTGCTGAGATTATAAGCATATGCCACCATGCCTGGCTTCTTTAATCAAACTACGTTTATTTTTGTGTGTGTTGTGACTTGGAATCCAAATTCATTCCTTTGCATGTGAATATCCATTTATCTGAACACCTTCTGTTGAAGAGGTGATTCTTTTCCCTTTGAATGGTCTTGGTGTTTTTCTTGATCTTGTGAAAACTTTTGAAGATGTCATCCCATTTACAGATTTTCATAAATCTTTGACAGGGAATAAATAAGAGACAAATCTTTTTCCTCTTGAAAAATTTACTTATGTGCTTTGAAAACATAATCTAGAAACTAGGCTAGGGTTGCTGCTCAGTGGTAGAGCATTTAAATAGCCTATATGCGGCCTTGGGTTTGATCCCCAGCACAGAAAAACAAAACAAAACAAAACAAAACAAAACAAAACAAAACAAAACAAATCAAACCATAATCTAGAAAAGCAGTCATGGAAGAGACTAATGACCTGTCCTGCATATTAATAGAGACTTGCAACAGAATTAGGTAATAGCTTCCCGCTTCTTAGATTCTTGAACTAAAACTAGCAATAAGACTTTTTATGAGTACTAATATGCCTTCTGTGGGTTAGAGTTTAGGCATTTATGGCTGCTGGAATGTTGATAAATGATCTGGCTGCATCATAAGTCTGCTACAGTAATGTTTCTAACAGGAACTGCTGTCACCTAAAATAACTTAACTCCAGAAATATTTAAAACAGTTCCACCTTTACAGATGTTCCTTCTGGTGAGCTCAATGGAGCAGGAAGATATATTTAAGATTTGGTCTACTGTCTTGTTTTAACTTACTGGTCCTAGTTTGTTTGAGACCTTGCTTTGTGGTCATGTGCTACTGAAATGTTTCCTTTGTGTTAGGATTAGAGGTGCAAGGCTTCCCATCAGAGCAATGTTTGTTTACGTGGTTTAAAATATTCCTGTATATGTTGATAAAGTATAGTGGTAGAACATTTGATATGGCTAGACAACATAACTAACTTATTGCCTGGATTTTTCAGTGTAGCCACTTTTTAAAAATTGATTCCAAAGCGCCAGCTCCAGATATTCTTGGTTCTACAAATAAAGTATGCCTTTAATTCCTTTATTAGCTGGAATTTTTATAGAATAGGAGGAAATTTATTTCAAAATTAAAGGAACAGACATGGCTATGTTGTCCTCTGGGGTTATCTAAGTGTCTGAAATTATTTCTTCTGCGTTTGGTCTCAGATTTCTCCCACATGACATTTTTTCTGAGCAAGTTATTTAGATTGAGTAGTGACTGGAAGCTATTGTAAAACCTATTTGTCAAGGAACTTCCAAGTTAGCTGGCTGGAAAAAAAGTAGTCATGTAAAGATAAAAACTCAGAGGAGTTTTTGTTTCACCTGGAATGTAGGAGCAACTCTACAAAATTTAGAAAGATTTATGCCTAGGCCAGTGATGGCGAACTTATGGCACAGGTACTGCAGCCAGCTGTTTGTTGTAACTGAAAACTCTAAAAGGTCCACCATCACTGCCCTAGGCAAAGCTAAAAGTAAAAAAAAAAAAAAAAAAAAATTATTCTCAGAAAATCTACCCTCATTGTTTGAGTTTTGTGCCACTTCTTCTCAGGTACTTGTCTTCTTTTTATCCTTTAGATGCCAAGTAAGGTTAGTTTGAGTTATTTCTTTGTATTAATGTCCTGTCTTCCAGTATCTGTATTCCATTCTCACATAGTGGCATGCTAAGTACTCATTTTAAATGCTGTTAATGTTTGTTTGTTTATTTATTTATTTAGAGTACTGGAGATTAAACCCAGTGCTTTGCACTGAGCTACACTCCCTGCTCTTTCCTCAGCCTTCCAGTGTGCTAGGATTATAGGCACATGCCACCATTCCTGGTTTAAAGGTGCTTTTTAAATAAAAAAAAGTTCACTGTCTTAAACAGAAAAGATGACTAAATGAGCATTTTATGTTTTTTCCAGCAAGAGGGAAATGAATTGGATGGCTCTTTTAGGAATCTCTGATCATATCATACGTGCAAATCTATAGTGGAAGCCACTGAGAACAAAGTGAAAGTTGTTGTAGACACACCAATATAAGAGTAGGATAGTATCGGGCAGATACTGGTAGCTTGCTCTTTGTGGTTTTAATTCCTTCTTTTATATCTATTCTAACAAACTTTTATAGATTTTGTAATTGATAATTTTGGCATCTATTAATCACAGGGCCAAACCAATGTCAAAAATTATTTATATTTTGACTCAGCTTTTATGGGTTTGCGCAGACCATGTTCCAAACCCTCTCACCACAATGCCCCAACTTCTGTCTGCTCCCTGCCTGTAGCTACCACCTAGCTACCTTCTTTGCCTGGAGTAATAAGTGTGTAGTCCCAGCCTCTGTATGTGTTGTAAATTCTTGTGGCTCTGCTTGGCATAGTATGCCTCTTGTCTCTAAGGAATGGAACACACTTCTTTCAGTGGCATTCAGTCTTGCCCATACATTAAATCTCAAGTACATTTTAAAACAATCTTTTTTGTAATTTTATTTTATCTTTATTTTTTTAAGAGCAGAATATATTTATTGAAAGAAAGAAAACTTCTGTCAGACAGACAGAAAATCCCAAGTGGGTTGCCGAGGACCTTGCCTTTTCTAGGGATTTTTATGGAGCAAAACCACGTGGTGAGGCAGGTCCAAGGTGGGGAAAAATGGGAACTTGCAAGGTGGGCATGAGGTGGGACAGAACTATCATCAACCAATAAGATCACGAGTACAATTGCTCAGGTAAAATTGATTAAATCGGAGTCAGATGGGGACATGAGTCACATAGCAAGCAGGCATGAATACAGAAAAGGGCCTTTGCCTGTAAGGAGTTGGGTTAGTGACTCCTGGCTTTCTCAAGGTGATCATGCCTATTTAGAATATCAATCTCTGATGTTTATCCTTAAGGTGTGACTGCCTTTGTTTTGTCTTTTTTCTTGAGATCTGGTGCTTTGTTTTCCCCCATGGTTGCAAAGTATCTGGTCTTCTGCACTGGCTCCTTTGAGAGCCTAGCTCTATCTGTCTGCCTATAATATTTCTATCTAACTCAGCTGCCTATAACATTCCCTGCCTCTGAAGAAGTACCTAGAACTGCCATGAGGGAGTAATGGGCAATGACTGATCCGGCTTCTTTAGGTTGAATGGGGTCGTAGTTGTTTATCACCAGTCAGAGATACTCTGCAGAGGGTCTATCTAAAGACCCTCGATAGACACCAGGCATTTCATTGTGGGTTGGCATACAGCTTTAAGTCTGGAAGAGACAAAAACCAAAGAAACAATTAAGTATGCATGGGCCAAATAAAAGAGTCGACAGGATAATTATGAGTACAGCCAATAATGATTTCCACCAAGAAGAGCTTAGTAATGGCTTTCCATAAGGAGGATAAAGATAAGGTCCAGGGAATTTTAGAATCTGACATGTCATTTATTTGTGCTCTGATATCTTGAACAGCTATTGAGATATTGGCAGGAGGATCAGGAATGTGCACACAACATTCAGTTTTTACAATTGCACAAGTAGCCCCCTGTGCTGCTGTTAGAATGTCTAATGCCATCTGATTTTGGAGGATGGCCTGTCTCATTAATTTTACTTCTTCATTTAGGAGAGAGAGACCAGTTGTTGTGTCATTTAAGGCCCACTGAGTATAGTTATTTAAGGCCTCAATATGTTGCATGACATCTTCTAACCCTAGGGAAGGGATAAAGATAGAGGTCAAGTGATCATACCAGTGAAACACACTTCTGGACCATCAGTGTTGTACGTGGGGTAAACTTGCAGGTTTGTCAGTATTTTTGACATTCCTACCTTGTAACCATGAAAATCTTAATGTGCATCTTCCTATCCATCCAGGGGAGAGCCAGAGCCACAAACTGGTCCCACAAGACCAATGAGTGCCATTAGAAGCTTGCCATCTAATTTCAGGGTGACTAAACCAGTCTGTTTGAAACCAGTCTTTAACCTGTAAAGTTATTGTGTGTATACACTGTTTTTGGTGTGTCCATCCCAAGTATTTAGTGGAGTTGAGCCAATTGAGAATAGGAGTGATTCTTTTGTTCCCAACATAAGGGGGTCTTTCTACTGAGATATCCTATAGTGGGGTTAACCACATGTACTCATCCCATATTTGAAAATAATACTAAGAAAACATATCTCGAATCAGTCTAAATTTTGACTTTTTGTCTACATATTGTAAGACTGTGACCTGGGAAAGCTCATAACATGCCAAGTCTTGGGAAAGTACTTGTCCAAAATGATGCAGACTATCCCTGAAACTTTCATAATTTTAAACACACTATTTCAGGTTGTTACCCTGCGATGTCATTGCATTTGCCATCTCTTGCCTATGGTGAATCATTTTCCTTGTGTGTTTCTGAGTTTTTGAGTGTGAGCTCATCATCTGTTTTGAAACATTCTGTGTGCTCTTGGCCATAGAAGTAGCCTTCACCACGCTTTGACATTTGCTTTTGCCAGGTGTCAGTGTTATTTCAGCTGAAGGCCTTAACCAAGGCCAGGGATTTAGCTCAACAGCATAGGGCCTGCCTGTCAGTTGTGAGGTTGTGAGTTCAATCCCCGGTACCAAAAATAAATAAGACCTCAACTGAAGGAAAAGAGATTACCTTGTCTTCTCTCTTAGGTATAGGACAGTTTTTAAGCCTCTTTTTCACTGAGGTTGCTGTGCTTTGAGGATTTTGGCTTTATGCAGAGATTTCCATTCCAACTTTTTGCTTTTAGGAAAGGATTTAATATTTGAAGTCTAGCATTCAGTGTTTATGGTTGTTGAAACTTGAAGTTAGTTCTGAGAGCCTTTTTTTCTGATCAAAAAAGATCATCCCTCGTGTAAGCAACCTGCTCTCTCTTTATTTCATGCAATGGAGGATTTCCTTTTATATCTTGTAACTTCAACCATGAATTTAAAGATATCTTCTGTTTTACCCATCATTTTTAATTGTAGTAGTGTACTAAGTTCATTAAAATTTAATCTTCCATGTTACCAGAGTCAGAAGTTGAAGATTAAGCAAAACATATTAAAAGCAGAAAGTGGAATAATTGTTAGGCTTGATTCCAGAGGACATTTATTCAGAATTTAGATTGCTATAAAGTGCAATGGTGAGATTTGGTCTGAGTAAAAATGTCTTGGAAAATTAAGGAAAGTTAGCAATAGAATGGGGGAAGAAAACTCAGGAATTGTTTGGGAAATCTGGCCTGAAAAATATTAAGGACGAAAAGTTGATAGACGAGTTTGTATAAGCTGGGAGAATGGTATGGAAGTGGCTGTCAACATAGATAATTTAATCGCGGTGGGCTAGGTTGAGAGGTCAAGAGTTTTTTTTATCTTTGTAAATCCTTGTATTTTTCATTTATTATTTCAAGTATGTATTTACCTTATAATAGGAAAAGAAAATAAAAAGAACTTTTAAAGATTAAAAAAACCAAATGCATATATCGGTTTATATATTTTCAATATTTACCCATTTTGACCTTCAAACACTGCAATTTCATACGGTTCAAACTAATTGTTTTTAAAGCAATGTTTGTGTTTAAATAAATTAGGGCTAATAGAAGCATATTTTAAAGATTATTTGTGAGAGAAGTGCCTGATTAAAAAATATTGGAATATTTATGATATATAGATTTGAGTTTGGATGTGAAGAACCAGTCTTTACCTTTTGAGAGCCCCGAGAAGGAGTTAAAGAGGTCTGAGGTACACTGAGAGTTTTGCTAAGAAAAGCACTTCAACCCATTGGTGTGTGAGGATCTATTTTTTAACATATAACGTAAGGCTTAAGTAAATTTTGCTGAATATAATTTTTCTAAGTATAATTTGTTTTCTTGTTATTTTACATTCATAAAACATTAAAATTATTTCTGTGTCCTTTTAATCCAGTAGTTCCCATGTATCTTGAGAATGTAGCCATGGGGTCAAATGCAGAGCGCATAACTTGCAGGAGGCAAACCTACCGCTCAAGTGAGGAATGGCCCAAGCTTGAGATCTGGAAGAGCAGCATACTTGGGACATCTAGCCAGGATAGTTTTAAGTCCCATTTTAGCCATTAAACTTGAACTAGTGCCATACCAGATGTGTAGCTATTTCCAGAATTCCTGTTCCTAGTCTAGCTCAGTCATTTATTTTAGAACTTAATTAGTTATATAATGTTAGTTGTGCAAATTTGGTTTTACTAAAATTTCATCACAAAACTAGGGCATTATAAAGGATTATTGACAACAGGAAATTAATTATATATAAAACCTCTCTTAATGTACTGCAAGGCATGGTTAAAAACTCAGTGAACCAAATGTGTAGCCCTAAACCTTCCAAATTATTGTTGTATCAATTAAAAAAAACCCTCTCCCCAATACACACAAAGATTTCTTTTGATGGTGTTGTACTGAAAATTTGACTGCTCCTGTTCAGTTATTTTGTTGTTTTCTTTTGCTTTTGTACTCCAAGCGATTTATAAAGAAATGTTCAAACTGACTCAAATAATATTTTGATTGGTGGCCACACTTGACACTGAGGAATCCCAGGTAATAGTTCTGGGAAACAGTTTTGGAAAACTTGCTTCACCAGCTCTAAGACACTCTAAACAACTTTCAGACTAAGCCACAAGTGCTAGGTACCTTGGCAATTCAAGTAAAAAAAAAAAAGTAAATAAAAATAAAAAAATTTGTTTTTAAACCCTGGGAATTAAATGTAGTGGTTTCAGCTTGAGCCACATTCTCTTATTATTATTATTATTAGTTTTACTTTGATACAGGGCCTCACTAAGCTAAGTTGTCTGGATGGACTTGAATTGTGACTCTCCTATCTGAGTCTCCCACAGTGCTGGTATTAGTGTACCACCACACCTCACTCTTGTTTCATCTACATGATGAAAATTTTTCCCTCTGGGTAAAATTTTGGAGTTAGAGGCAGTGTCAAACATACAGTCTCTCTTTATGACTTCCTCACTTCTTTTTTGAGTTTTAAACAGAAAAGATCAACAAATTATCATAAACCCACCACTCAGGAATAATACTGTAACATTTTAAAATATGTGTTTTACAAGTCTAAAAATATTTGTTTCAAATCTTTTTGAAGTAGCTCACTTTCATATTTTATAAAAAATAAATGAAAATGTTTCAGGCACAGTTGAATGTCCCCTGTGCCTTTCTTCAGTCGCTACTGTCCCTTCTCTTTTGGACTCAGTCACTGTGCTGTGTTTGATGTAGAATGTGAACTTTTTGTTTCTGTGCTGTTTGTTCTGCCTGATTCTTAGCTGTTACCTGAAAATTTTTACCAGTTGATACTTAATCAGTGCCTATTAAGATGATTCCACATGTAATGTGATTTCTGTTATGGTTTAGATCTAAAATGTCCCCCAGAAGACTCATGTGTGTAGGGGAGGGGCTTTTGAAGATCATGGGAGTGCAATTTTCACAGTGGGTTAATGCAGCGATGAAATTATGTGCTGTTAGGAGGTAGGGCCTTGTTGGAGGCGTGGGTCACGGGAAGCATGACCTAGAAGGGTATATTTTTGTTCCTGGCTCTTTTTTTCTTTCTGTTTTCTGGCTGCCACAGGTTGAACAGCTTTGCTGTTTTTTCCTTCCAGCAGACACTCGAAGAATGTGGACCAAATCCTCATAGCCCTTAGAACTGAGCAGGAGCTAGAGACGGTCTGGCAACTGCAGAGGCACTCATGGCATGGAGGAGGATGGTCAGGTGTGGCAGTGGAAGAGGCCAGGAGTGGAAGGTCA
>RJWT010019277.1:0-18498 GCA_004365215.1 Cuniculus paca
GGTTTTAGCAGCTTTCAATGGAATTTTTAAACTCCTGGATATCTGAATCCACTTCATGCATTCTATTTCTTTGCTGTATTGATCATTCACTGGTTCCATCCTCTTCCTATCATCATCTACTTTTTTATCTCTCTCTATTCTAGGTTTGCTGAGCAATTGCTTTATAAATGTTGACTTTTTTTTTAACCTGAGAGATTATTTCTGATCTAATTTCCTCTGTAGCCTCATGGAGTTGTTTCTTTACTTTGGTTGCTATCATTTCAGAAATTTCAGGTGTATGTCTTCCAAATTTTTCTATGACAGCATCTCTTGGACTTGTTCTGGGTGGGTTGGAGGTCTGATTGCATTTTGCTTTTTGCCTTGTCATTTTGTATTTCAAAAAAAATTTTATTTTGTTTTCTGTGATGATATCCTTGTGTCTTTTTGTAGTAGGTAGCTTTATCACTAGTATCAAGGCCTCTCTAGAAAAAGTCTGTTCTTCAGGAATGTCTTCTGTGTGTAGAAGATTCTTGGTTTGTGTCTGTTACAAGATCCTACCTTCCCAATTAAGTAAGAGTGGGATGTTGGTATCTGTTTGGCTTTGTTCTGGTCCTTCAGTGTAGGGCTGTGGTGAAGTTATTACTCCAGATCTTTCCAGTATTGTTACAGAAGGGAGAACAACTGATTAGGACAGATATGACATCCTAGCTAAAGTAGGAAAATTAGCAATAACAATAACACCAAGCACAATTTAGAAACTGACAAACTGTGGTTTCTGTTGAGTTTTTACTTTAGACCAGAGGAGCAGAGTCTACAGTTATATAACAGAACCAATCATAGATTAGGAATATGTATGCAAAGTGTTTATCTTTGGTATGGTGGTTTTACTCTGGGGTGGGGAAATTTAGGGCATATAGTGTATAAGACAAAGATAACTGGAAAGGAAGTAGAGGCGAGGATCATAGAGAAAGAATGATCACATAAGATTTGGAAAATTAGAGAAGAGGGTCAGAAAAAAAGAATGAAGGAGTATTCATGGGATTATCTGAACTTGGTCTCTGGGTTTGGGAGATGGGATTAGTTTTCTTTGGTTGGAGTTCTCCTCAGCTGTTTAGAAAACAGAGGAGAAAAGCAGAAGAAAGAAAGAAGGAAAGAAGGAAGGAAGGAAGACAGAAAGATGACAAAAAAAAAAGAAGAGGAAAAACATTGAGAGAAAAGGGCCAGTTATGGAGTCCTGGGTTTTTCCTCAGTTGGTTATCATCCCACAGAGGCCTCAGTCACCTGTTGGCTCATATTGCTATTGTTACTTTGGACTTGTTACACCTCTAGTCTTGCCTTGCCATCCTGTGTACCTTAGTTCGGACCCTACTGTGTCACTGGTGTTCCTTCTGGTCTCTGGGCCTTCCCAAGCAGTTTATCTCAGTTGTGGTAGTGGCAAGGGGAGAGGCCACCCTCCTCAGGTGCAGCTCACCTGGGTTCCTCTGGTGGCAGAGAGGTGATGGGAGGGGGGTCTCTCTCCTCCAGCATGACTTACTTGAGTTTCTATTGGTGTCTTTGTCAGCTTTTGTTACCAGGATTACTTCACAACTTATTTTTATAGTCTTATACAACCAATTAAGAAGGTTTTTTTTTTAGTTTTTTAAAAATTTTATGTGCTATTCATATTACATCTTCTTTTAAAGATTGATAGATGTTAGTAATGAAGCCATTTGAGCCTGAAGCTTACTTTTGCAAAGATTTTTTTAAAGATTCTATTTTAAAGAGAATAAAACCAAACAAAATGAAATAAAGCCAATTAGAACAAAACAATGAAAGTGATACAGGACTTCAAAACAAGATAACAGGAAATCAACAATGGCTACCATTTCAAGTTAAATTTCTATATTATCTTATATCCATTTTAATGAACATATACTATGGTAATACATGTTTATAGTAGTGAAATTCACAATGGCTAAGTACTGGCAAAAGCCTAGACCCCCACCAACTTATGAATGGTAAAGAAAATGTGGTATATATACACAATGGAATACTATTCCTCCATAAAGAAGAAAGAAATCATGTTGTTTGCAGAAAAAATGACTGGTCTTGAGACCATAATGGTCAGGGAAGGAAATCAGATAGAGAAAGTTAAACATTACATGTTTGTCTTATATGGAAAATCTAAATCATGAATAAGCAAAAGAGTAAAAGAAAGGTGAGATGGTAGAAAATAAAAAGCGGGCATTTTGGAGATACAGAAGGAAAATCAGGAGGAAAAGAAGAGTAGGAAGGGAGGAATAAAGGGGTCAAAAATGATCAAGATATGATATGTACATGAACCAACTCCCCAAAATGAATGTAACTATTATGTAATGCAAATTTACACTAACAATTAAAAAATAATTTTACAAACAACAAAATAGTAAACATAAAAAACAAATTTGATAGTATGTGACCAAAACAAATAAGTTAGTGTATATATATATATATTTTTTTGTTTGTTTGTTTGTTTGTTTGTTTTTCTTTCAGGTACCAGGGATTGAACTCATGATCTTGCACTTGCCAGGCAGGCGTTTGTGCTGCTGAGCTAAATCCCCAGCCCTAAATTGTGCCACTATAAACATGGGTATGCATGTATTAGTGTAATGTGTTTAACTCTTTTGGTAAGATATCTAGAAGGGGCACAGCTAGATGAAATAGAATTTCTAGTTTTAGTTCCTTTGAAGGATCTCCATACTGGTTTTTGTACATGAGGAACTCATAATATAATGAGCAAAATAAAAGACAAATAATAGGTAGCAGGGAGATAGATCTTTTTCAAATGGGAAAGAGATGGTAGTAGAGGAGAGAGAGAGGGGATGTAAAAAGAAATTAAAATATGTTATATACATGTGCCAACTCCCCACAAGGAATGTAATCATTATTTAATGGAAACATGTACTAACAAAAAAATTAAAATTAAAAAAGTTTAAAAAAGGTGAGAAAATCAAATCTTGAAGGAAGAGAGGGATCACCAAAGTTTAAAAAGTTATCTTGGAGCCATGTCCTTCAGATTTCAATGCCTATAAATTTTCTTCTCAACCATGAAGTTTCCATGAGTATACAGCTGAGGACCCATCACCAGCGCCTGTGCAGCCTGCCTTTGGAAATGTTCTGTACATCATGAAACTGGACTACATGCAAGGAGAAGAAGAAACATATGATAAGAAATTATGTCCCTCAGTCTGTTTACATGTGTCAAACAGGGTCACCTTGTGCTGAATAAAATACTATTGTTGATAGAAACTGCAGAAAGCAACTGTTTGATCAAATCTAGATGAATGTGGCTCTTTTTTTAGTGACTGGATATCCATCACTCTCCCACAGGAATTCTCTTCCAAATTACCAATTGTTTATATAAAAAATACAGCTGCCAACTTTCACTTTAAAAATGTGATTGATGAGGATGATAAATATAACTGAAAACTTAAGACGTTTGATCAAAATTATACTATTTCTATATAATATTGGGTCCTTATACAGTTATGCTTTGCCCCATAATTTTGAGACATTTCTCTGAAAAGTACTCATTTTGTCTTACTAAGAAATAATAGATTTTAAATAAATATTTGTTCCAAGACCTATTCTTATCAAGTGCCTTATTTTAGAAAAGAATAAAAATACCTTTTCTTTCCATTATCTGTGTTAATCATTTTTAAAGATACTTAAGAAAAGGCACCTATTCCACAAACTTCTATAGAAGGAAAAACAACATGCTGTTCAGCGTCCCTGACTTGTCAAAGGAAACTGGGCAAGCATGTTAAACCATTCTTTAGTGCACCTACTTGTTCATGCCACCTGTTAATTAATGCATATAACAATTTATCCTGAGCTAAAATCAATCATAAACTTATGCTTTTTATTCTTTATATTACAATTTACAGTGAGGAACAGTTCCTTTTGTGTTCTCCAGTCTTATCCTATAATCATTCTACAAGGGAAGCAAAATAAATGATACAGAAAAGCCAATATGGACCTCAACATTGTACCAGAATTGTTCTGGAAGACCTGGGAAAGTGAGTTGACAGATGAGTATTTAAAATAAGGATTGATTCTGCCAATTTTCTGTGCCAAGAAAGGTGACCTGCAGCGAAAAGTCAGGAGGGCACTGCCTAGGGGAACAAACGTGAGCCATCATGGGCCAGGGAATGTGAGGATCCAGAGCTGGCTAGTTTGAGGGCTACATGCTGGAGAGAAAAGGCCATGCTCTAATCCAAGACTGCAGAAGAGGAAGCTCAAATTGGCTCAAGCAAGGTTTGGAAAACTTCCCAGCTTAGAATTCCCTAGTGAATTATTAAAGAAATCAGTGAGTAATTGTAAATGAGACAGATACCTACACTCTTCAGACTGAAGCCTCAGAGGAGAGCTTAGGGCTTCTGATGCCACCACAGGTGACAGCTGAAGAGGAAGACTGCACAGTGGGCACTGGGGGCAGAGGAAATGCAGAATCCAGGTCAATGTTTCACTTAGGAATAATTTAAATGAAAATTTAGAGGACAGCCAAGGCTTTGCCCAACCCTCCTTTAAACTGCATTGTCACTTCTGGGGCAGAATGAGGGACAAAAATGATGTCCTAAACTTCTGCTCAGCACATAAAACAGAAGGAGACAGGTAAGGTCTGTGATTCTTCTATCTACATCAGTTGCACCATCCTGGGCTTTCCAGATGCTGGAAGGGAACCCAAGGAAGGAGCAGGAATGAGGTCTGCTTTCAGGCCTGGGACCAGAGACAGAAATAAACAGAGGCCAGAAGAATGCGAGGCAATCAGGTGAAGACAAGAGACAATGCCAGGAGGAAAGACAGGACATCTTGTTCCTCCCAAGACACTAAGTTTATGTGGCCAATTCCCAGCTCACAAAGGTACAAAGCAGGGGAAAGATACAGATTAGTAATGAGCAGTCATTGTTCTTACTGGATTAAGTTGTTTTCCTAATGAAGAAGCTTGGGTCACCACTGAAGACTTAGGTTTTTTAGAGGATCAGGAAAGTGTAGTAGCAAATGGATTTGAAACTAACATGTGGCAAGTGTTGGTTAAGTTGGAAAATTATACAGCTTGCCTTTCTGTTTCTGACAGAGTGTTGTGAAGGCAGGCTGGAAACCTTCACAGTGTCCTTTCATCCAGGGAGCTGTGGAAGGTCCCCACAAATCTGATAAACAAGCCTTCGTGGCAGAGGAGTATAGCCAGGGAATTGTTCCTGGTCATGACTTCCTCCCTATTTGAGAAGAAACGGTCTAACCAGATATGGTCTTGGTATAGTCCTATTCCCTGGCCAACACTCTGGCTTCCTGACTGTGCTCAGATGAGCAACTCAAGGCCCTAACCAATGGGTCTTCCCCTAGTCCTCATTTGGACATTTCCCTACTTGGCTGCCTTTTATCTATGTGCAAGTCCAATGATCTAGTTTGTCTGGTATTCACTGATCCCCTAGGTATACAAATTGCTGGGCTGGGCACAGAGGAAATGGGGAATGTAGAGACATGCCTGCTCTCCAGAGCAGAGCCACACTCCCACCTTTACTATGGCTGGAGTGGTAGGCAGAGTGAGGCAAGGGGAGTCTTGCCTGTCCAGGGGGCAGATAGTATAAGTAGGGCCTTCAGTGAGAGCCTTGACTGGATCCCAAAGGGTAGGGAGATTAGGAGCTTGAAGGACAGTTTGCACACAGAGCATGGAAAGGATGTTGAAACAAGGCTACAACATGTTTATTTTACTCCAACTTAAGACTCCTGAGGGGAAAAAATGACACATTCCCCAAGGGTTTTATCAAAATTTCATGAAATCCACTATTTTAAAAAAATAGAAATAATAAAACTCAGAAAACAGCAAATTTTTATGAGAATGCTTGATGTGCACTATGGTGGAAATATAAAATAGTATAACTGCTGTGGAAAACAGTATGATGTTTCCTCAAAAAAGTTAACAGTAGAATTACCATGTGATCCAGCTATTCCATAAACGGGAACACATATACCCAAGAGAAGGAAAAGAAAGGCTTTAAAGAGGTACGCACTCCCCATATTCACAGCAGACTAAGCACTGTGACTATGATGTGGGAGCAACCCAAGTGTACACTGATGACTCAATGGATAATGTGATATACATGTATAATGGAATCTCACTCAGTCTTAAAAAGGAAGAAAATCCTGACACCTGGAGAAATCCCGAGGGCATTTATGCTGAGTGGAATAAAACAGCCACAAAAAAGACAAACACTGCATGGTTCCATCTATGTGCAGCACGTGAGTAGTGGAAGTCACAGAGACAGAAAATAAAATGGTGATTGCCAGGGTGGGTGTGGAGAGGGAGTGGAAATGATTGTCCAAAGGATAGTGGTTTCAGCTATGGGAGATGAAAAGTACTGGAGATGGAAGATAGTGATAGCTGACTAAATGCACGCCCTGTTCAAACAGAAAAAAAAATGCCATGAAGAACATTGTCAAGAAGGTGACAATTGTACAGGTGTCCCAGCCTGCTCCAGTCCTCAGTTAGAAATGAGGACATCTCAGAACCTAACTGTTGGGACCATCTTGGTCTCTCATTGCTGCCACTGGTGATAGAGCTAGAACTTTCTGATCTCCCCCAGAGTCAGAGTTTCTGATACTTTTCCATATTAGACTGGGAATATGCTGAATTATCCCATTTAGTCTTCTGCTATCTCTCAAAACAACTTGGACTCCTCTGTTATGATAGGTAAAGTGAGACATGAAGTCATTGAAATGACTTGCCCACAAGACTGCATTATTACCAAATCACAGAACTGGATCAAACTCAGATCTGAGTCTGAAAATAATTCCTTTTCCTCCATCATAATCAATTCAAAAACACACTTGAATACAAAATGATTTATCTATGTAGATCAATGTAACGATCATAAAATTATCATCATTATAATGATTATAAATTATTAGTCTGCATATTATTATTGGCCCCAGATTCAGTCTTTCAAAGCATGATTTTTGACATTCAACAATATATGCCTATGAACACACAGAGAAAAAAGAAAAAGTGAATGGTCATAAATTTTAGGCCAGAAATGCTAAAGTCTTAAAGTAATCTCCATCACCAGGTTAGCCCACATCTCTCCCCTCTGCATGCACCACAGTGAGAGGTTCACTGAGGCTCTTACACTCAGATATACTTTTTCCTCCTCTTGATCTGATCTCACCTCAATTTATCTTCAGAAGCAACTGCCCCAGATTCTTCTGTGTCAGAGACACCATTTAATTAGTATGCATTATATATTTTTTTCTATTAATATGTACCAGGATTATAATTAAATGGTTATTTATGTAATTATTTGTTTAAAGTCCACTGATGTGCATCAGGGTTGTCAAGAATGGTTGCTCAGGATGTGCTCTGCCCAAATGTGCTCTCTGCTCATTTCCCTGTGCCATGGGTTGCATCTGCAGGAATGTAGGGATGCATTTTCCCAATAGACGCAAGACATCATATGGACTCACAGTGGTTGTCTTGCCAACTCTGTGAGGGCAGGGATTGTCTGTGTTATTCATCACTATCTCCTTCTACACAAAACACAGGTCTATCATAAGTAGGTATTCAATAAACATGTGGAATAAATGATTGTATGATTAAATATATGAGTGGATGAATGCTTTAAAACCAACAAGTTTGCAGAGTACTGTGTTGGTTATCTTTTTCTTGTTGTTGGGATAAAATACCTGACACCCAAAATGAAGGAAGAAAAGGAGCTCATTGTTTGTGGAGGTGTCAGTCCATAAACAGTTGTCTCCAAGGCAGGGTGGCATGGCACAGGGGCAACACTTCAAGGCAGCAGCCAGCAAAAGCAGCCAGAACAAAAGGAGAAAGAGCAAGCCTCTCTTCCTCCCTTATATTGTACACAGGCCATCCCGCCCCCGCCAGCCCCAGGATGAGTGTAGCACTGGCAAAATCTTGCCCTCTTCTCGCTCAGGATGAGGATACTTACAAAATCAGAACCCTGGCTCCCTGCTGAGTCTCTTAGTTAAACTTCTAAATTTCTCAAGTTGAGACAGTGTATCAACCATAACAAGTACTATCAGTTCTGTCAAGGGTACTATGACAAAGGGCAAATTTTGAAACACCTAGTGGTAGTGCTGTCTCCCGTTCTAGAAGGTAAAGCCTTCATACTAGGAGGACCTGAGACCTTAGTCTGTTGGTCACAGCCATGGAGAGAGGGAACTATGCTCACCAGGCCCTTGTTCTAATCACAGTCCATATATTTCTTCTCTGTCTCTCTCTCTATCTCGCTCTTTTTCTTCTTTTCTTTTTGAAAGGGAGTAACAGTGAAAGAAAATAATTAGAATCTTGCTTATTTGTAAAGTATGGTAAATAATATCCAGGCTAAAATATTTGAATATTGGACCAAAATACCGTCTTAGGAAAGGGCAAAACTATGTGTGACATTTTTTACCATACCATTTATTACCTAGGGACAGGGAAGGAGCCTCTGCTAGGGACACACATGGCTCTCAAGTGCTCCCACTGGGGCAAATCAACTAGAAGATCCAGGGCCTTTCTCACTCTCTCTTCCATTCTCTTCTTCTTCCTCTTCTTCTTCTTTTTTTTTAATGAAAAATCTGTAGAGTTCCTCCTGACCTAGAAACCTGAGGGAGATAATTCCATGAAAGAGGATGACTCAGGGCCTGAAATTGATCCATTTATTGATGGAAATAAGCACAAAGAGGCTCCCAAACAACTTTTAACTTCTGAAAAGTCTGTTTATTTAAGCAGACTTGAGGAATGTCCAGGCTGTGAGGTAAAGAAACTAGTTTGTCCCTCTCTTCCAAGTCCCCAGACTCAGCGCTTGCACCCCAAGTTCCCAGGCAGAAAGTCCCCTAACTCACAGGTGTTAACCTCACTCTCTCCGCAGGAGAACACAGAGGCATCCCAGAAAACATAAGGCCCCTCCTACAGAGCTCCACACCCTTCATCCCCTCAAGACTCACAACTGTGTTGGGTAGGCATCCAGGAACCCTCCTTAAAGCTGATGCAACTGAGGATGAGGAAGACCACAGAATTTTATAGTGCCCCTATCTAATCACCTTCTGAGAGGAGAGGAAGGCACACAGGGAAGACAACCAGCAGGAACACTGACTGATTAAACCTCACAACCCAGGTCTCTCTCCTACTCCACACGAAAACAGGCATGGAGTGTTCTGAGAACCTGACATCAATGGCGAATTTTAGCATACATTCAGATTTGGTTAAGGTTTTATTTAAGTGAACTAAGAGATCAATCTTGGGACATGCCTGTAATCCCAGGTACTTGGGCAGATAAAGCAGGACGACAAATTCACACCCTACCTGGGCAACTTAGCAAGATGCTCTCTCAAAAGCAAACTATAAAAATTAAATGAAATGAAAATTAAAAATGTCTAGGAGTGACACTCAGCACTCCCTGGGTTCAATTGTCAGTAATGCAAAAATTTGTTTTTAAAAAGGAGGGCAACTATTTATGGACCATTCCTTGCACCAGATACTGCAACACTTCAGCACAGGAGACAGTTGAGGTCTCTGCCCTTGTGGAGCTGAAGGCTGACAGTGGAAGCAGATCAAAATAATAATAACAACAGCAACAACAACAACAATAATAATAATGATGAAATAAACAATGAAGAAGACGCCAGACTCAACTAAGTATTGCAACAAAGAATGGGAGGCAAAGGACACTTAGGATTGAGGCTGAAACTCAAGAATAAACATGACTCAGCCATAGAATTGTGTTAGTTTGGGTTCCGCCAAGGGGAGACCCTGAGCTGGATTAAGTGGCAGCACTTTATTAGGAAGATGTTCCCATGAAACCCAAGGGTAAAGTGAGATGGAGATGACAAAGAAGCCATAAGGACACACTGTGGAGCTAATTACCACCATGGGCAGCTGCAGTTCAGTCCCAATGGAGACTGGGTAAACTATACAGCTCAGACTGCTCCATCTCAGTAGCAGGCACGGGGGCATTTATGCATCGAGCTCCATGAATCACTGGCTGAGGGTGGTTCCAGGGACAGGTTAGGCATCTGTTCCCCACATACTTGGTCTGCCCTGAAGACAGGCTCAGTGGATCTGCAGGCAGTAGGCGATGTCTATGAGAAGGATGTAGGTGATCACTGTTGGAAATCAGTGAAAAAGAAGGGCTAAACGAGGTAAGGAAGACAAGGAAGGAAAGAATATGACCACCTCTTACTGAGGGAGCTGCCAAGAGCTGGGCCCTGAAGTAGAATCTGCGTTCTGCAGTCAGATGATCTGGGGAACAAATTCCAGCACTACAGCATACTGACTGGATGACAGAGAACAAGTAAGGTCCTCTCTGATCCTCAGTTTCATCATCTGTACAACAGGACTAATAAAAGTGCTGACTTCACAGATTTGTTGTGAGAATTAAATGAGAGACATTTAAGGTCTTTAATGCAATGCCTAACAACTTGATGTGTTGAATGAGTGACAGCCATTTGCATCACTGTCAAGGAGATAAGATGGCAGGAATGCAGGAAACAAGGGGATGAAAATAGAACATGAGGTTGAAGGGGCAGTAGAGCCATCCTGCATGGGTTTGACCATTGTGTTAGTCTGAATCTTCTTTTTGGTGCACTGGGAGCCACTGAAGAATGTAAGACCAGGAGGAGCCTGGCAAGATCATTCCAGAATGTCAAGGTTTTCAAAAACATGAAACACCTTTTCTGCTTCTATACCCCAGTATTATGACTTTGCCAAGAATTGGAGGAAGGTGATGCTTGGCACCAATCAATATGACTCCAAAAGCTGAAGAAATGAAAGAAGCATTGGTTCAAATCATCCAAATCAGTCACAGACTTGGCTACAAAGATCTGTTTCCCATTTCTTCTGCAGACATGGTTCCTTAAACATGCCGCTTCAGCTGACACCAAAATGAGTTTATATTTTCCAAGTAGATGCAACAAAGGGGTGAGAAGTGGGCCCAGGCCCATAGGGAAGGCATAACGAAATAGGTCTGGAGTGAGATGTTTGCAGTGCATGACCCATATGGGATTAATTATGTGTGTTTATGAGTCCTTCCCCAGAGGGAAAAGAAGATATAATATTCTAAAGATGCATACGCTAAGTATGATTCTGGCGGGGAAAACACAACAAAAATAAAAGACCTGGTGGTTCTAATTCTAAAAAATAATCAGTCCTGACTGAAGATGAGCATTCATCTCAGAATGGGGACAATTTCCAGGGAAGGCCATTGTGGAACAGTGTCAATTCATCATTTTCACCTTTTCACTTTTTCAGTTTTATTGTGGTATAAAACAAAATCTGTGTATGTTCAGGGTGTGCAAATGTGTATATATTATGAAATGACTGTCATGATTACATAAGCCTATCCATCACTTCACAGTTAATTTTGAAGTAACTAAAATCTACTGTTGTCTCAGTGCTGCAGCACAGGCCTGTATTCCCACCATTTGGGAGACTGAAGCAGGAGGATTTTTTAAGCCTGAGAGTTTGAAACCAGCTAGGCCCACAGAGTAAGATCCCATCTCAGAAAATGAAGTAGAAGGTACGCTTAGTAAATCTCAAGTACGCAATACATTATTGTTAACTATAGTCTCCCTGCTGTACATTTGGTCTCCAAAACATTTTTATCTTATAATTGCAAGTTTATACCTTTTGACCAACATTACCCATTTTCCCCACTCCCTGGCAGTCACTGTTCTACTCTCTGCTTCTATGAGCAGAACTGCTTTTAGATGATATGTAATTTTTTTTCCGGCACCAGGGATCAAACTCACGACCTCATGCTTGCAAGCACTTATGTCACTGAGCTAAATCTCCAGCCCTTGTCTTTGAGACAGGGTCTCGCTATGCCATTCAGGCTGGCCTCGAGCTCACTTTGTAGCCCAGACTGGTCTCGAACTTGCAGTGATCCTCCTGTCTCAGCCTCCTGAGCGCTGGCATTACAGGCGTGTACCATCAGGCCAGGCTAGATATCATGTATTATTGAGATCATGCAGCATTTGTCTTTCTGTACCTGGCTTATTTATATAATGTCCTCCGTGTTCATCACATTGTCTCAAATGAAAGAACTGCCTTCTTTTTTGAGGCTGAATAATATATTTTACTTATCCATTCATCCACTGACAAATACTTGTTATTGAGTTAAATGAATTCCATATATTTGGTATAATAACTTCTTATCAATTATATGGTTTACATATTTTTTATCCACACATTGCTTTCTCATTTTGTTGATTGTTTCCTTTCCCATGCAGAAGATTTCAGTTTATTTTGTAGTCTGACTTTGAACCTGTGCTTTGGGGTATTATCCAAAATATCATTGCTAAGATGCATGTCAAGTAGATTTTCTTATGGTTTTAGATCTTAAGTTTTTGTCTTTAATCTGAGTCAATTTTTGTGTATGGGATAAGAATCTGAGTTGATTTTTTTTATGCAGACACCCTATTTTCCAAACAGCATTTATCAAAGAGACTATACTTTCCCTATTGTAGGTTCTTAAAGCCTTTGTAAAAGATTAGTTGACCGAATATGTGAAAATTTATTTCTAGGCTTCCCACTGTGTTCTACTGATCTATATGCCCATTTTTACATCAGTAGTATACTGTTATGACTACTTTAGCTTTGTAATGTAGTCACAAAAATGTGATGCTGCCTTTTTTTTTCTTCTTGCTCAAAATTGCTTTAGCTATCTGAGGTCATTTCCATTCCTATACAAAATGTAGGTTTGTTTTTACTATTGTTATGAAAAATGCCATTGAAATTTTTGTAGAAATTGCACTGAATCTCTAGAATGTTTTGGGTAGTAGGGACATTCTGACAATATTGATTCTTTAACTTCATGAGTATATTTTTCCTTTTATCTCTTTAATTTCTTTAATTGATGTTTTATGGTTTTCAGTGCACAGATCTTTCCTATCTATCTATTCATCCACCTATCTCCCAAAAACATCCATTACAAAGGAGATACTAATTTTAAACCTCTATTTTTATAACATATCCTAACATCCTGAATGATTTTTGAGCCCAAATTTGGATGGCTGTGCTGAAAACCAATGATTGCAAACAGTGGTAAAAAGGAAATCACACATAATAGTAATTCTACATATAGTAACCAATTCCTTTACACTTCAACTACACTCTGCAAGGGCCAAGAGCAAGGTTTGTGTTATGAAAATGTTTTAAAATTTATAGACCCAAGGGTTTTTGCATCTATATGAAGTCATATGAAATAGGAAGGCATAAAATGAGACAAAATGACTTTTAACAGTGATAAAGGATCAGACTATCAAAAACAAAACACAATCATAAATGTGGATGTGCCAGTAAACAAAGGTCCAAAGTATATGAAGCAAAATCTGGCAGAAATAAAAAGACAAACTGATAAATCTATGATCATACTTGAAAATTTCTATGATCATACTTGAAAATTATCAAAAACCCTATTCTCCAGAAAGAAAGAAAGAAAGAAAGAAAGAAAGAAAGAAAGAAAGAAAGAAAAGAAAGAGAAAGGAAAAGGGAAATGGAAAGGGAAAGGGAAGGAAAAGGAAAACAAACAAAGGTAAACTATCTTTGAACAGTATCTTAAACCAACTGGCACATGAAATGCTAGGACCAACTAGTGCAGAATATATTTTCAGGTGTACATGGGACATCCACCAAAATAAGCTACATTCTGAGCAATGAGAAAAAGCTCAACAAATGTCAGAGGAAAAAATTTCATACACTATGTTTTCTATTCATGGTAAAATTATATCAAGAATTTATAACATTGAGATAACTATAGGAGGCTTAAATACTTGTAAACAATCCACTCCTAAATAATTCACAGATCAAAGACTACCATACATAAGAAAGAAAATACTTTGTATACAATAGTAATAAATATACAATGTATCAACTTTTGTGAGGCACAACTAAAGCAGGATTTACATTAAAAGGAAGAATTTAAAATTATTGGTAAATCAGAGATTCAACATGGCTGAACAGAGGAGGATTCATGCTGGAGACGCTCAGAAAAAATCAACAAAACTAGAAGTAATTGGAAGAAGGGGAGGGCACACATCCTGATGCCAAAATCAATATGAAATAAAAAACATGTAGATAAAACAAAATAGGGCACCATGCATGGACCACAGAGAGGTCAACCAGACATCAGCCCCTCCTGGCACATGGGCTAGGAGATAAGAAGACCCAAGGCCACCCCCCTCCCCACTCACTGTGAGTGACTGACTGATCTGGAGAAAAGAGGCTGAGATGATAGCTATTGAAGTAAAATACAACTTAATGTTTTTAGTGTTTGGTGTTTCATTGATTTTGCAGACCTAAAGCTGGTAATCTGATCATCTATTTAGAGGATAACAATATGCAGTACAGCATCTATGGGGGATCTCTTTCTGAAGGTGGTAGTCATTGTTAATTCCCTATTATCTTGTTTTAAAGTCTTGCATCATTTTCATTGTTTTGTTTGGTTTAGTTTTATTCTGTTTTATCTTCTTTGATTTTGTTTTATCTGATGGCATGGGCAGACATTTCAAAGATAACAAGGTATATTATAGTAGCCATTTTGGATTTACTCTAATGTTGTTTTGAAGCATAATATTGCATTCATTGTTTTTATTGGTTCTAATCTGTTCCATTTTGTTTGATTTTCCTATGTCTGATGGTATGGGCAGCCACTTTGAAGACAAGAAGAGGCATTACAGTAGCCAATGTTGATTTCCTATTATCTTGTTATGAAACCCTGCATCACTTACACTGTTTTGCTTTGATTGGCTTTATTCTGTTTTATTTTGCTTGGTTTAATTCTCCTTAAAATAAAAAAAAATTTTTTTAAATGATACAAAACATAGGCATAGAAGTGTATTAAAAGGTGAAGCGGTACACAAGGCTGCCTGAAGGAACTCTGCCTGCATGGAGAGTAGGAACTGCCATTCCAGCAAGTTCCCAAAAAGCTGACTGAGCCCCAATACCATACCAGGACAGACTGTCTCTTTTTCCCTCTTCTGAACAGAGGATGGTGCATCCTGGAACTAAATTTTGTCAACACACACAGTGGGAAGTAACCAGAAAGCTGCTCCCTCCTCAGTGGTCTGCTGGTTTGTTCTTGGACTATGACAGCATAAAAAACAACCTCTGACTGAGTTGGGAATCATAAATGTTGGATTCATGCACCCAGCTCACACACGAGAGAGAAGCATAGACCCTACAGGGTTACAATGAGGGTGAGTTCAGAGGCCTCCAGGGAGAAACAAGCCACTGGAGTAGAGCAGTAAATGCTGCACCCCAGTAGCTAATTGGAACCTCTCTAGAGACAAAGAGATGAGGGACCAAAGAGGCACTGAAGGCAGTGAGCCCAACTCCAGCACTCCTCCCACCCCAGCTTCCAGTGTCAGAAAGGAAAACATCAAAGTGGAACAGCCAGAAAGGGTCAGTAGAACATGGGACTCAGAGCACAGCCTACAGCTGTCTTTGTCTTGGGGTTTCTAGTGTTCAAAGCTGAAAGCAACTGAATGAGCAATGCACTTGGAGACATAAAAGTTAAGGAGACTTGCGTGGGCTGCTGAGGGACTTCCAGAGAGTTGCTAGATAAAGACTTGGATCCCAGCACCTACAGCCAGAGGCCAAGATCAGCCTCAAGTCTTGTGGCGTTGAAAGAACAGAGTTGGTGTGGCACAGATTTTGGTTGTGACTTAGATACTACACAGAAATGTGGACACCAGAGGATAATGACAAGCTTGTGGTCAGAGAAATTTGTCTTTTTATTAGTTTTCTATTTTCGTTGTTTGTTTTATGTTGCTTTGTTTTGTTCATTGTTTGTTTTTCTTATTTTCCCCTTTCTGTGACTGTCTTTTTGATTTCTTGATCTTTCCATGTAAACATTGTCTCTAGTTTCTCTGGTTCACTTTGATCCTTTTACTTTCTCCTTCATTCTTTCTTTACAGTCTTCTGCAGTTTCCCAAAGCTTAAGTGATCTTCCTTGGTCCTTCAGTCTTGATTCTAGTATTTTGTCTTCATTTTTTCCTATATCTTCCCCCTCATACCTCTTAAGTCCTGATTTCCAGGGTAAAAAATCACTCTACTAGGTAGAAATTCACTGCAGAAAAGTTCATGGTTTATACTGGATTTTTGTTTCACAACTATAGATCTTGCTCCTATAGTTAATGGTACCAAATTAAATTACCACAATTTGTCAGTTTCTAGGCTGTGCTTGATGCTATTGTTATTGCTAAGTATACTATTTAGCCAGGTGTCATACCAGTTATGCTCAGTTGCTCTTCCTTGTATGGCAACATTGTGATTGTCTGGGGTCATAATCATTGCCATAGTCCAGTACCAAAGGACTGGGCTCTGGGCCAATTAGCAACTTCTCATCCCTAACAAATTGGAAAGATAGGGTCTTGGGATGGAGTCAAAGGTCACAAGCCAGTTATACCTAAGAGAAATTTCTAGCCATTTCCTAGGAAGGCCTCAATACTATTGATAGAGTCACCTATCATAAGCAATTTACAAGGATCAACACAGAAAAAAAATTAAAAAGAAAAGAAAATGATGAGACATCAAAGCAAGATACAACCCCAGACCTCAAACCCATTCAGGGCAAGTCCAAGGGACAATGACGTGGAGGAAAACAGAAGCTATCCACCTGAACGTTCTGAAATGGTAGCACCAGAAGTAACAAAACAGATGCATGAGTCTATAGAAAAAATAAGATCAGGAATAATTTCTCAGGTAAACAATGATGATGATCCTAATTCAAGAGTTGGCTTACGAATCTAGAGTAGATGCAAATTTAAAAAAAAAAGACAACAAGGAAAATGATGGAACTTATCATTGTCCAACATAGGGAAGAAATATAATCCATGAACCACATTCAAACGGATGTCCAGGAGACTAACATTCTGTTGAAAGGATATGCAGCAGAACAATCCATTGTGAAAACAGACTATCAGATCTAGAAGACAGGATTGCAGTTAGTGATTATGAAAAGAAAGATCTCTTAAAAATAGCAAGGTACTCTGAAAAATCAATTCAACAGCTACAAGATAAAGCAAAGCACAACAACATAAGATTGAATGGAGTCAATGAAATAGTAGGAGACAGCACAATGACATAAAAAGCTGTTCAGAGAGGTAGTGGCAGAAAACTTCCCAAGCATGGAAAAAGAATTTGACATGCAGATAAGTGAGGCATATACCCAATTAGCCATGACAAAAAAAAAAAAAAGCAAACTACACCAAAGCATAATAGTCAAGATACCAGAAATTCAGAAATTCAGCACAAGAATGGAATATTAAAAGATATTAGAGAAAAGAAACAGATCACCTATAAAGGAAAGTCCATCAGAATCATAGCAGACTTATCAACACAAACTGTCAGGTCAAGGAGAGATTATAGTGAACTATTTGACATCCTAAAACAAACCAACCTATAACCCAGTCTGATGTACCCTGCAAAACTATCTTTCAAAATTAATGGGGTATTAACATACTTCCAGAACAATGAACATCTGAAGAAATTCATGACTACCAAACCAGCACTCCAAAATGTTCTGTAGAATATTCTAGAAACAGACAAGGCAGACTAAAATTCCATGAACTAGAAAAAATCTACCAGATAAGGCAAGAAATTAAACAGGGGGAAAATGCTCCAAAACCTTTATTGCTTTCCTTGTTTTCTTTTGATTGATTTTATTCTACTTTGCTTTGTTTGATTTTGTTATGTGTGATGGTATAAGCAGCTACTTTGAAGATAAGATGCATCATGGTAGCCTTTGCTGTATTCCTACAGTCTTGTTTGAAGACCTGTATTGCTTTCGTTGTTTTCTTTTGATTGGTTTTATTCTATTCTGTTTTATTTGATTGTATTATACCTGAGGGTATGAGTAGTTATTTTGAATAACAAGAGGCATTATGGTAGCCACTACTGATTTCCTTTCATCTTGTTTTGAAGTCTTGTATCATGTTCATTGTTTTGTTTTGATTGACTATTCTATTTTGTTTTGTTTGTTTTCATTATGTCTGATGATATAAACAGCTACTTTGAAGATAACAAGATGTATTATGGTAGCCACTGTGGTATTTCAACTGCCTTGTTTCGAGGTCCTGTATTGCTTCCATTGTTTTGTTTTGATTGATTTTATTCTGTTCTGTTGTGTTTGATTTTATTAGGCCTGATGGTACGGGAAGTTATTTTGAAGACAGCAAGGGGCAACATGGTAACCATTGTTGGTTTATTTTTATTTTATTTTGAAGTCTTGTATCACGTTCTTTGTTTTGTTTTGATTGAATATTCTGTTTTATTTTGTATTTGTTTTATTCTCTTCAAAATAAAAAAAAACAGGGGGGAAAGAAAGGAAACCAACATCAGGAGTATAATATGATGAGGATAAGTCAATGCATATCAGTTATAACCATCAATGTAAATGGTCTTAATACACCAGTCAAAGAAACAAACTGGCAGAATGGATCAGGAAATAAGATCCAACAACATGCTGCATATATGAAACACATTTAACCCAAAATGAAATT
>RJWT010019278.1:0-18467 GCA_004365215.1 Cuniculus paca
TTTTTTTGCGGCACCGGGGATTGAACTCACGACCTTGCACTTGCCAGGCAGGCACTTAGGCCGTGAGCTAGATCCCCGGCCCTACGTTCTTTTCTTTCTTTGAGGTACTGGGGATTGAAACCAGGGCCTTCTCTCTGAGTTATATTCCCAGTTTCTGTTATTATATATAGAGACAGGGTCTTGGTGAGTGGCTAAGCTTCCTGGACTGGGCGTGAGCATGCCCAAGCCTTCCCAGAGCGCTGGGATTTCAGGTGTGAGCCTTTGTGCCCATCTCAGAAAGAGTTGCACTTTTACTAACAAAATCCGAATACTGTTTTATTTTTGTTTTTGTTTTGAGTTTTCTAGTTTTTTCATCAGCAAAGAGTAAAGCATCTTTTTGGTAGATCATAAAGTAATCTCTGGGAGTGTCTGAGCACATCTGTTTTTGTCTGTAACAGTAGCAAACAATGTAAGTTCTTAAAATAGGACCATTTTGACAAAATAAATTTGTGTTACAGTCTCATTAATAACTTTTCCCCTATCCCAACTTATTTAAACTAACATCAGTTCAAATAATAAGACACTGTGTTTGTACTGTGTACATTTGTATATGTGTATATACACATGCATAGAGTCTGTCAAAAAATGCATATATATATTCAGTTTGCTGTCCTAGTAAATGTCTGGAAGCTAATGTCCACCACTTTGAGCACCCCTGGTAATTGTAGAGACCAAAGTAAATTGTGTTAATCTCAGGATATCTCAATAAACTTAGTATTAAAATATTTTTTCAAGTTCTTCTTTTCCTGATCTGGCCTTTTTTTTGGTGGACTGTGTATAATGTTATCAATTTTATAGTACCTATTTTTGCTATATACTAAGTGCAGAATGTTGTGCTAAGCACATTAAATATAAGTGTCCCTGATAATCTTAACAACAGTCTTACAAGATAGAAATTATTGCCACTTTAAAAATGTGAACACAGAGAGCTGAAGAAATGAAGTAATTTTTCCTAGATAACAGCAGAAATTACACCTGCTACTGGAACCCTCACATCTGTGAATCCAAACCCATACGCTATCACTTGAAAAGCTTATTCTTTTCCTCTGAGAACCATAGGAACAATTGTATTCTCAACATTTTCAAGCTGGTGACAATGGGATTTTTATCTGCTACAGCAACCTGTATGTTCCTACTTCCAGAAGTCCTTGGAAACATCCACAAGAGGAACAGTCCTGTCCTGTCCTTTTTTTCTTACATTTTTTAAATGTATGCCTTAGTAGACAAATTATGGTTTTTTGCCCTCTTATCCTTTTTTTTTCTTTTTTTTGCTTTTCATTTGTTTATTGACTCGTGTATTATTTAATGATCGTCTCCTAAAGAACACTTAAGTAGTGCTTTTTTGGACCTGACATATAAAAATTCTTTGCCAAACATTCAGACTCTATTGGGGATTAACTGCTGGACAATTTGGTAATCTTCTAATAAGTGCTACCTTTCATTAACTCAGTGAGAAGTAAGACACCAGTTGCTTTCAAGGGTGGTACCATTTTCTGCTGTTTCTTTTTCTGATCCCTCAAGAAATATATCCCTAATTTAAATACATTCAACTAGAGAGGAACAAAATATCTTCTTGTTTTTTAGCGCCAGTGCTTGGGACTGCTAAGTCGCTTTGGTGGTTCTGACAGACTGCGTCAGTTTAAATTCCAAGATGATAATGTGGATGGAGACCGAATGAGCAAGAAAGATGAGATTGAGCTGGCCATGCAGCAGGTAAGAGGTTGAGGGTTAGGAATCTGTACTGTTAAGTTTTTTGTGTTTTGAGAGAAGTGTGATAAAAATACCAGATGTGGCTGGGCACGGTAGTGCATGTCTATAATTCCAGAACTCTGGGAGGCTGAGGCAGGAAGATCACAAATTTGAGCCCAGCCGGGGCAACTTAGTGAGACCCTATCTCAAAATAGAAAAATAAAAAGGGGACTGGGAGTGGAGTTCAATATAAAGGCCCTGAGTTCAATCCCCTGTATTGCCAAAAAAAAAAAAAAAGAGAGATGTATATAATTTTATAAATTGATAATTCATATATATATATATATATATATATATCTTGTTTTTCAGATCTAGATTTCTCTGACATCGAGTCATTGTGTGGTCTAATATTTTTGCTACTGCTATTCTTTCATTGTAGATTTGTGCCAATGTAATGGAGTATTGCCAGTCACTTATACTCCAGAGTTCCCCTACCCTCCAGCACATTGTGTGCCTCTTCACCCCCAGCCTCTCAGAAAGCAGTAACAGAGAGGGACCGCGCCAAGGTGAGCCTACTTTGTTTTTCTGTGTCTGAGGAATGAAGTTACTTTGATTATGACATAGCTCTGTCCTGGCTGTGAAATACAGCTTTTTTCATTATATGAGTCATTAATGGGAAAATTTTAAAATGACTTTTTAAAGAAAATGTAGGCAGTACTATTGCCAGACCTTCCTGAGCCTGGAGAGCTCAAGAGAATAAAGCAATTCAGGATTTTCTGAATCTGAAAGAGCCATGTGGGAGAGTATAGTCTTAAATAGTACTCAAGGTCCCAAAGAAAATAACTAGGATTGGAAAATAAGCTGAGTAAAAAAATAAAAAAATACAACATAGTTTTGTGTGTTAAATCAAGTGAAGCTGAATTCAGTGTCTAAACTGGATTTTGTATTACAGCTCCAAATTTCTTCGCACTGTTATAGCAAAATAAAATTTAGATACTAAGTAGACTGACTTAGCCTGTGATTTCCTCATGAAGTAGAGAAGATTTGGAATATGGAGCAGGACTGTGGATTGATAGGAACTGGTGTCCTGTGGATATGGCCCGTTAGTATCTTGGTGTAGTGGTAATAGAATGGACTGGTGATAGATTCAGGAAACCTTTGGTAGGTTTCTGAGGATGTTATTTTAGAACTTATAACCTTATTATATACATTATATGAAGACTTTAAAGTATCCTAAGTAATAGGATTATATTCTTTTTAAAATTGAGGTATTATATGCAACAAAATGTATCCATTTTAGATGTACAGTTTTAATAATTTTGGTAATAAAATAAATAGCTGTATAATCACTACCACAATCAAAATCTAGAAACAATTTTCTCTTCCCTGTCTTCTTGCCCTTTGCATTTGATCATTTCTTTTGAGCCCTGGGTCAGGTACCTACTGTTTGATTCCGGATGGTAGTTCTGCCTTGTCCCTCTATCATTTGTCTTCTGCTATTTGATGGAGACCTCTTACTGAAAGTAATGCTTTAAAGCAAGTTCAACTTGAATATCAGATCCTCAAGCAAAAATGTAATTTTATCTTTGGTTCTTCAGAGACATTTATTGTATGGTAATTAGGTATTATTGACGGTGATGACATTTTCATTTAGTTGCCTCTTTTGAGGCAGTCTTTTTTTGGTCTTTTTGAGACAGGGTCTCACTATGCAGTTCAGGCTGACCTTGGGCTCACTTTGTAGCCCAGGCTGGTCTCGAACTCGAAACGATCCTCCTGCCTCAGACTCCTGAGTGCTGGGATTACAGGCGTGCGCC
This sequence comes from Cuniculus paca, assembly GCA_004365215.1. NCBI lineage: Eukaryota > Metazoa > Chordata > Mammalia > Rodentia > Cuniculidae > Cuniculus > Cuniculus paca. The sequence goes on from RJWT010019278.1 coordinate 3,543, forward strand.
ACCATGTTTTGAGGCAGTCTTGCACATTATATTATTTGTATTTAATACTTAAAAGGTAAACTTTATGAAGCCTTATCAATTGTCATTTTTCCTTAGCCTTTTTTACATTAGCAACCACATTTTCTTCTGCCAATTATGAGCAGGTAGGTCATGTGGTAGGTGTGAGAATAGAGAGGCAGTATAACCTAGTGTGGTTAAGAACACAGGTTGAAAAAAAAAAAAAAGAACACAGGTTGATGACAAATTACCTTGATTTGAATCCCAATTCTTCTAGTAACAATTGGTATGACTTTAGAAAAGTTACCCTCTTTGTTCCTCAGTTTCCTTATCTGTAAGATGGAAGCTCTCCTTCAGTGACTTATTGTAAGAAATGTACTGTTGTATGGAAAGTGCTTTAGAACAGAGCCTGCCAGTTAGCATACCTAATGCTAGCTATTATTATTTTGATTATTACTGTTGTGATTGTTATCATACATTACTTTATTGTTACTGCTGATCCAAAGACCCTTTACTGCAGCACTTCAACTTCTTACCCCATGTAGTCCTATACTTGTGATTCTGTACTTTAGTTTCTCATGAATCGTCATCTGGTGTCTTTTAGCCTCTGAATGCTCTAATTTTTTCTAGACTTGAGCAAGTTAGTGGGTCAGAACTCCTAAAATGCTTGGGGGACTTCTCAGCATTAGACCATGCTCTTTGTGGAGATCTTGATCAGGAGAAGGCTCTGTAACCACCTCCATTTTGAAGGCTGTCACATCCTCACTAAAGACTGGCAAAGAAAACCTAGGAAATCCAATGTATTTACCAGATCCTGACTTGAGGCAGCTTCCACAGAAAATGTATCCCCTCCTTATAAGATTTATGAGAGCTGACTTTAGAACAAAGTTAAGGAAATTGGTAGCATAGGAAGCAAGGCCATTAAACAGTGATTATCTCCAAATTGAACTTAACATTTCCAAGGCATATTATGATTGAAAAATCCCTTAATCATTAGAATAAATTGCTCCAGTTATACTACACAAACTTCTCTAGGATGGTACTGTTACTGCTTTTTAATTCTTCTTCCCTCTGATTTTATGACTTTGATGACATCCCACTGTTCCTTTGCATTTTTACTGGAAGGCAGCCAGGTAAAAGGCAAATCATTGTGTATTGCTGCCTGAATGAAGTTGTAGTAAGATTTTTAAAAATTGAAATACAGTTGTATTTTTGGAATATTTCAGTTAGCATTTTTCCCTGTTTTTGAACTGTCAATTCAGTAACCAGAAGATGCACACTACGAATAAACCCACATGACTAGAGCCATTGGGCGAAAAAGGAAATTATTCACCTGAGGTCAGAAACACCCCAAATTACACACATAGCCTATACTGTGTATATATGGGGTAGGTAGAGGTGTATAACTCTCATAAAGTTCTCACAGAGGGTCCTCACCTAGTAAAGGAAAAGCTCTGCTGATGTCCACCAGCTACTCTTCTCTCTCTCCCAAAGTCTCTACCCTTATGTATGGACCTGATTCCACTAGCTCTTAGCCACTTGTTCCTTGAACTGTCAGTAATAGTTTGAACGTTGTCTTAGGTTGCTTTTAATAATGGTTTACATGAACGTCAGTTGTTTTAAGAAGATCATTTAAAATTCATATAAAATTCTTGTAAGCGGAATATTGTTTTACATCCTTGTATTAGATACTCAAGTTCCAGTGGTTCCATACTGGCACCTGCCTGGTTTGGGCATTATTGTCTACCTGCTGAAACAGAGTGCCAGTGATTTCTTCAGCTATTATGACAGTCACCGACGCAGTGTCAACAAGCTTCAGAACGTAGAGCAACTTCCCCCAGATGAGATAAAGGAGGTATGAATCTTGAGGCGGGAACTTGAGAAGCCATTGCTTTTACTAACAAAGGGAGGGTACTGGTCTCATGTGTGGGAGTAAAGGATGATATTTGCCATGTCACCAAAGGAACTAGAGTGATTCTGCTGTGTGCCTGGAAGGAGAGCCTCACCTTTGCACCAATTCCATAAGCACATACACTCTTGACTGAAAAACAGGTAGCTACCATTCAGAATAGAAAAGCAGCTGGCCTTTGAGAGTTTGGGGTAATTTACATTCTAAAACCTGTGCTGAGAAATTGGAGTTTTTATTGCAGATGTTTTTGTGGTAGAAATTAGGTAAGTGTCTCTGTGCCTTCAGTGTCTTCATTATCCATGTAGTGAAACAAATGGAACAGCACATCAGACTTGACGTCTTCTCTCAGTGACCCAATCTTTCTTTAGCTCTCACTGTAGCTAACGATGGTAAGTTACTAGGCTGCTTCCCTAAGCAGCTTGCCTTCTTTTCCACTTGGGATAGCTACGCTATATGTAAGACTTTTCTTTTCTTTCTTTTTTTTTTTTTTTGCAGCACCAGGGATTGAACTTATGACCTCGCGCTTGCCAGACAGGCACTTATGCCACTGAGCTAAATTCCCGGCCCTTGTAAGACCTTTCTTGGCCACTCCTTAGGCAATACTTGATGTCCTACAGCAGCCTGGATATGAAGCCATTTCGTCAGTCCTAGTTCACACCAGCCTTCCTGAAACATTCCCTATCACTCTTACAGACAGGCCCTGCATGTTCTACCTGAATAAGGAGGCAGGTGGTGGTGTTACTCCCATTTCTCAAGAAAGGAAACGGGCACAGCAGTCTTGGATGACTTGCCCCAAGACACACGCATAGCAGGCATAGGGTGAGGCATGAGTTACTGACTAGGTTCAGGTAACTCCTGAAACTGTGTGGTTTATGTCTGACTGTTATTTTCTCCCTGTTGTGTATTGGCAATGCCAGAGTGGTTGAGCCTCAGTATAACCAGGCTGTTGATTCCAAGACTCCTGAGAGTACCAACATCTGAGGGTGGTATGGTCCCTTAATAAAGCAGTGTAGTGTCTGCATACAGCTTAGCGCGCATTCTCCTATGTATTTTAAATCATGTCTATATTACTTAGTTTGGTGCTGTATTTTTTAGGGAATAATGGCAAGAAAATGTTGAGTACAGACACAATTCTTTTTAATAATATCTGAGCCCAGCGAGTAGGTGCAGAACCCAGGGCTGTGGAAGGCCTTGACCACAGGACAACTCACCATATGCAGCTCATAGGTTCCGCCAGCCACTGCAGTCCTCCTTCTGTCAGGCTGTGTCCATGAGCGGATATGTATGCCAGGGGAGGCTTTGCTTGATGACTTTGTATGTGCCATGCCCTAGATGTCTGTATTTCATTTTCTTCAGAAGATGCCTGACGGCCGTTGGACACATGCTCCATGGCATTTTTTCACATGGCTGCTTGCACAAGCAGGCTCAGTTCTCATGTGACAAGAGCTTTAGGGCTGGTAAGCCCGTTAACAGATTGGAAGTGTCTGCTGCCAGGGCAAGAGAGGGTAGTAGGTGAACACTGCTATGAATTTGACTGCTTCTTTGGGTCATGTTTTCATACAAGACTCTTGTCTGCAAGGATATTTAAAATTGAGTACTTTCCACAGTGGTCTGCTGCTAATGGTAGACAAATTTGTTACAGTTTATGTCATTTTAACAGTATATTTATTTTTTTCTCCTAGTTATGTCAGTCTGTGATGCCTGCTGGTGTTGATAAAATCTCCACTACCCAGAAATATATTCTGGCAAAACGGTGCTTAGTGAAGTTGATCAACAATCGAGCTAAACTGCTTTCCCTGTGTTCTTGTATCCTTTATGAAGTCTTAGACTTGAGTGGTGACCTTTCAGTGTGGGAACTGTTGACAGACAGTTCCATTATTTGGCCATTAAAACTAGATGGGAGGGGACATAATTACTGTTGTTTTCCTGTAAATACCTGACACATTTTCAAATTGTATTTTTTTTCTTTTCGAGTAACCAGTAATAATATCCTGTATACAGACCCTTTGTGTCAGGGCAGGGATAAGGGCTCCAGATGGAGTGCAGACGGAATGCACACATGGCCTGCTGCCTGCGCAGCACCTTTTGCTCTCTCGGGAGGCTCCTCTGAGGAACCTCAGTGTCCGACAGGCTGCAGTGGGGCTGCATCACTGTGAGAGTGCAGCCTCTTCCTTTTCTCTTCCTCAGCAGCTGGGGCATAGACGCACCTTGAGGTTATTGTCCTTTACCAGGAGTGCAGTTATCATAGAGACCTGCCTCTTTGTTCTTTGGCGCCACCTGGAGTACTACTTGTTACACTGCTCACCCATGAATTCCCAAGATTCCTTATTTGCCTCCAGACCCTTATTTAAAAGCAGAAGACTGCAAGGTAAACTTTATTCTGTGAATTAATGAACCGTAAATACTGATGTATTATACTACCTTGAAAAGGTAATCACTTTTTTATTTTGGCAACAAGGTCTTGGTATGTTGACCAGGGTGGTCTTGAACTCCTGGGCTCAAGTAATCCTCCTGTCTCAGCCTCCTCAGTGGCTGGGACTATAGGTGTGCCAACTACACCCAGCTATTTTTGTGTTTTTGGTTTAGCTCTACCACTGAACTGTATCTACAGCCCAATTTTTAATTTTCGTGTTTGTAGTTTGTTACAAGTGGATGAAGTATTTAAGAGCTACTAGTAGACACAGCTTTGTTTTGTACTCTGCTTTCTGTTCATGAGAAATTGTACTAAGCAGAAGAGTTTTCGAGAGCCATCGCATAGTGACTCTTCACCTTGCAGTGAAGGGCTGACTCCTCTCTGGCACCCTCTGGTCACAGACAGTTCTCCAGAGGCATAGAAGCAGGACAGCCATTAGGCTGTGATGCCTGTGGTTGAAGTGAGTCTGTGTAACCTGCGGATGTCTGGCTTCCTTCATTGTGGGAACAGACGGAAAGCGTGGGAGCTTGGGCCTGGCCCAGAGAGGCCTGCCAAGCCTTCTGTGGCCAAAAGCTACAGACAGGGTTCCCAGGGTGTTCTGCTTCTTCCAGCCTGCTGCTCTGGTCAGCAGGTTCTCCCTCTCACTGTGCTGAAGACAGACTCGCAGAGCTCATTTGACTGTGTCTCTTATCTCTAGATTCCTTCCCCTCAGAAGCCAGTCTGGATTTTAGAATTGGGCCAACTGTAGTGAGCCAACATGATATAGAGCAGGTAAGGCTGTATTTCTCATACTCTTTGTTTTTCTTTTCATTAAAGTAAAAAGGAAAGCCAGTGATGTTAAAGATTGTAATTTTTAGGATTGCATACAGAGATCTGAAATGAATTCTGACTTGGCCCCTTAACAGCTATGTGACGTGGCACAACTTAATTTCTGAGCTTCCATTTCTTCATCTAAGAAATGATAATTCAACTTCAGAAGATCTTGTCAGAGCTAGGTGAGGTTTCCTGAATGTGAAGTTCCTGGTGATGAGTGTTTAGTATATGGTAGGTGTTGTGGGCTCTGTTTTAGTCAGCTTTCAACATCATCATAATTAAATGCCCAAGATAATTAACTTATCAGGAAAGATTTTTGGTTCACAGATTTTGAGGTTCCAGCCTAAGATTGGCTCCATGGCTTGGGACCTCTGATGGGCATGCTGGATGGCAGGTAAAATAAGCTACAGATCCCATAGCAGGGTAAAAAAGAGAAAAAAAAATCCATGGCCCCAGAGTCCTCTCTTCAAGGGCACATCCACTGTGACCTAAGGACTTATGTGGGAACAGAGCCTTTATAACATAGGAACCTTGAGACGTTCGTTCACCACCATCCGAACTATAGCCGTGTATACATCTCTACTATTACTAGCTTTGAGAGCTTTTAGCCACAGAGTATCACTCACCACTTAATTTTTTAAGAAATAATTTAAGGGTGAGATTGAGAGCAACCAGTAAAAATTGCACTGTGTTAGTCTATTATAACATGCAGTGTTATGCTCTTAGTGTCCTCTTGATCCAAAGTGTTGGAAAAATGAAGAATATCCAAGAAACAATGAGAATGCTAAATTAGTAGTGAGGGCTTGTTCCAAACCAAGCAGGTATGAGAGTGTGGATTAGGGAAGATGGATTTAGCTATGATTTGATACGGCTTCCTTTCTTCTCAAATCCCTGTTTGTCGTGGTTCCTAAAGCTGATGGTTGGTCCTTAAGCAGGCGAGAGAGGTGCAGCACCCCTCAGTCCCAGCTCCCTAGATGTCCTGGATAACACACTCATCCTGGACCTGCCTGTGTTTGAACACTCAGTAACCTTTCTATAAAAGGAAGCAAAGGTTGAGGCCATGTACAGAACTGGCCAAAGAATAGATTATCCAGCAGACATTTAATAAATGACTATTGAATTAATGACTTTTACTGTCCCAGTTAGATTCGTCTGTCATAAAGCTAAGGGAAAAAATGGAGGATGAATCATCTCATTCTTGCTGTGATTTTAATGCAAAATGAAAGGCAGGTAGATTGTCTGCTTTTCTACTTAATTTTGTCCTATCAGTGTGACATCAAAAAGATAATTCAAAACCACATATGCATTGTAAATGCATATGAATGATGAAGTGTATACCAACTCCCTTCCTGCAGGCCCCCATTGCTATTTCTTAAAAACAAATGCATGCAAATTTTTTAATTGTAAAATAAAGTGGAAAGTAAATGCTTCTCCCACTTATCCCTTTTTCCTTGTCTTCCTCTTCCTCCTTTTTTCCTCTTTCTCCTATTTTTTCTCTGTTTTTTGTTTTTTGATTTTTGTTTTTTTGAGGTTGGGTGTTGCTGTGTGTTTCAGGCTGGCCTTTAACTCACAACAATCCTGCCTCAGCACCCCCTTTGTCCCACAAAGGCACCCACTCTTAACTTTTCTTTCTTTTTTTTTTTTTTTTGAGGAAAGATCACACTCAGTAGTTTAGGCTGGGTTTTGAGGAACTTGTTGTCCTCTTTTCTTTGCTTCTCAGGAGTGGGATTATAGAAGTGCCTGACTTCCTAACTCATTTATGTGACCCTTTTGGAATTATTTTTACATGTATGTCAGTTTATCAGTAGCAATAATTATTGCAACTTAAAACTGATTCACTTATACAAGAAAGGAAAGAGGAAAGAGCAGTAGGATCATAAAATTCTAAGGTAGAAAATGTCAAATGGGTAGTTAATGTGGTACCACATGACAAAAATCCAAAAGTATTTTACTTTGGAAAGATTACATTACAAAAATTGAAAGCTATTTGAAGTTGGAAGCCATAGAAGATATTTGAGACAGCAGTTCTAATAATTTATCTGTGTTGCCTCTAGCTTCAGGCTGATGCCATCAACGCATTTGGAGAATCACTACAAAAGAAGCTTTTGGACATCGAAAGATTATATTCAAAAGTCCGATCTCGCTATAGTTTCATACAGGCTCTTGTCAGACGTATCAGTGGCCTCCTGAGGTTGTCGAGGAATTGAGGACCTGTCTAGTGCTCTTCTGTGGGAGAGATGAACTGGAAAAAACCACCTCCTTTTTATAGATTACTTTGTTTCTAAATTATGACCAAAAATATTTTGCTATTTCTTTATACATGGAATCTTTTCTGTAAGCATCTTTGCCTGATTTTATCTTCACTAGTAAAAAATAAATACTTTTTAAAAAAAGCATAAGAAATCTATGGTCAGTTTTTTGAAATTTTTAGCTAGGAAGTGATCAGCATCATTGGGAATCAACATAGAAACCTTTTATAGTGATAGTTTTTTCCCTAGAGATATTCTGAATGCTAAATTAGAGGCATAATCTGAAAATGCTAGTTTTTTTTTTTTACCCCTTTAAATTGCACTTTTCACACTTCTTACCCACACTCCCTGGGGTAGAGTAAGTAAGAAACTATAGCCATGCTTGCCACCTACCAGCTACTCAATACTGTGAACATATGCTGTGGACATGTCTTGAAAAGTTAAGCCATCTCTCCAGAAATTAGCTTTTGCCTTTTTTCTGCATAAATCAGTTTCATAATTTGCATTTGTAGATATGATTGTGAAATTTTTCATTAGAATGATGGCTGCCTTTAGGGCAAAAAACTTAACCCCTACTCTATTTTTTGTCTAATTCTATTTACATTCCAGTGACCATAGCATCTGGAAGTGCATTTTCCTTTCCAGCCAGCAGTTATTCTACCCTGGTACACAGGAGAGGGAAAGGAGCCTTGATTCATGTAGAACCAGAAAATATACAGTTCCCAGGTGGTGTGTTGTGCTTTTTCTTTTTGAGTCTTAAAATTTCCATGGCTTTTAAGCATCTTTTAAAACAGCCTTAGTCAGTGTTATGTTTTGAAATTAGTTCACTGCCCACTAGTTGTAAACATTAGTCTTTGGCTGGAAAGCATCTTGTCTGTAAATAGATGTCTTGGAGGGAGATAAAGGTATAATTGGATCCAGAGTAGAGTCCTTGCACCTGCTGCTCCGTTACTTGCGCCTAGAGCAAACATTTTTGTTTGCTGGTTGGTTGGTTTGCAGTGCTGAGGATCAAACACAGGCTCTCATGCAAGCTGGGCAAGCACTCTGCCCCCTGAGCTACACCCCTGGCCTGTGGGAAGTAATCTTAGCCAGGATATAGGTTCTGATCCAGCAATAATCAACAAAGCCTGGCAAATATAGCCACAACTTTTTATAAACCTGTGGTGTGAAGTCTTCCACGGCAAATTTTAGCCAAATCTGGAACTAAGAATTTTGGATTTGCCAAACATGAGTCTTGTTCCCTGTAATTTCTTCCAGAAGTGCCTTCTACTGGCATAGAATCTGGGGCAGTGCCAAGGCATGTGGGAGGAGCTTGCTGCAGTGCCTGCTGACTGGAAGTGCTGACTGTCTGCAGCAGGCAAGGCTAAGGCAGGGTCAGAGGACTTAGTCTGACCAAGTCACCTGGGGCACAGGGGGGTGTTAGATACTTCAGAGGTCTTCATTCAGCAAGGCAAAACTAAGAGAAAAAAACAAGCTTTAGAGACTCTCAAAAGTTCTAGTATTTAATGGAGAGTTTTCTCTCACCCATTCCTCAAAAATGCAAAATAAATGTAGGATTTTAACTCATTTTAACTGAATTGGTCAGTTTGTTAGGGTTGGGAAATCAGAAGTTGGTATGTTCCCTCTTGTTAGTCATCACTATAGTTTGTAGAAATTTATACACTTTTTTTTTTCTCCAGGGGGTAGCAATGGTGCATACATTGTACACTGTCATCCCCAAATCATTCACCCAGAGCACAAGACATCTAATTCAATTGTCTGAACAATACCAGCACAAATCTTTCTCTTTAATGAACTCAGAAATAAGTAAACTATCTTAACTATTTTTTATATACATACACATATACATATGTTTCAGCTTCTCACTAATGAAACAGTATGATGTTTATGCATGAATACACACATTTCTTATCTATGCTATACAGGCTGTGAATGCACTACCTAGCCTTTTCTAAATATTTGTCTATTGTTTCCCTAACTTAAGAATTTTGAGTCCTCAAAAGAATTGAAAGTAAGGTACAATGAGACCATACATATATGGTTTCACCTAGACACTAATTGTCAGTTTGCACATTGCTTTATCTTTAGGTCTGTGTATGTACTACTTTTCTTCCTTAAATTGTAATCTTTATGGCACTCTGTCCTTAAATATTTTAGTAAGAATGAGAATAGCTTCTTTCCTAACAGCAAAACAGTCACATTTAAGACATTTGATAATAAAACAAAAGTTTCTAGTGTTTCATCTGTGTTGTAGTCAGGGGATTCCAAGGAAAATGATTACATACAGGACACATAATTTATAGTAATATTTTATGCTAGTCACCCAGAGTCAAATACAAGAAGTGCAGTAAATCTATCTACATACCAAAGACCTAGAGAATCCAGCCAAAGGCCTGGACCCCATGGCAATATCCTGCATGAGTTCATCTGAAAGCCTAGAGCCCATGACAGTGCCTCCCATGAGTCCAACTGGAGGCCCAGAGCCCAAGACAGTGACTCGTACAAGTCTGCTTTGTAGATCTGCTGGGAAGGTCAGCAGTGAAAGCTAGAAAGTCTATACCAGCCAGGTGAAGGATCTGTGCTAGTAGGTTGAGGGTTCTGCACTGGAGCCAAGAAGCAACGCTCAAAATAATGACCAGGGTTCCCCTGAAAAGTACCACAGCCATCCTCAGTAACAACGAGGTCCTAAGCTCCTCTGGCAATAAGAACAAGTATATATCAGGAAGCCAATGTGACAAGCTTCTGTAGATATTTATTTATTTATTTATTTATAAATACAAAATGGCTAACATATACATCTTACTATCATTGAAATGGGGGAGAGGCTTGGCTCTGGATGTCCTGGTCCCACGGTGGCCCCAGCATGGCACTCTTTCCGCTGGGGCGGGGCTAGTTCTCCCTCCCCAGAGTCCAAGCTTCAGAGACTGAATGGCACAAATCTTCCCCTCTGGAGCCAGGAAGCAATGCTCAAAGTAAGGACCAAAGTGAACTGTTGCCAGTCTCAGCAACAAGCTCCCAAGCTCCGCTGATGGTAACAGTCAAGTTCATATTGGGAGCCATGACAATTTCCTCCAGGAGAACCAATGACTCCAAACAATACCACCACTTAGGAGAATCCACAGCGCTACTCTTCCTCTCCAAGTCTCCCTTTTATGTTGGCAACAGTCTTCAGGTGGGCCATCACGCGCAGCACCACGCTGATTCAGTTCAGCTGGTGTTTAAGTTGACCACCAGTTACCAATCCACTACAACCTATATCCAAATTTCTTCAGTTTAAAAAATGTGCTTTAGAACTTTTTTTTAAACCTAGGATTCCATCAAAAATCACATGTTACATTTAGTTACCTCTTCACCTGTATTCTCAAATAGTTCCTTGTCATTTTATTTGGGGAGTGAGGTAACATATTTTAGCTGATTTTTAAAAGCTTGCATATCTTGATTAGATTCAGTGTTTACATTTTTGGTCAGAATTCAGCTGATTCTCTGCTTCCTCTTGGTGTATTGTATCAGGAAGCACATACCAATGCGTTTCATGATTCTATGGCTGAGCACTTGGTCAAGGTGGTGTTGACACACTGCAATTTGAAGGTTGTTTCCCAATCCATTAAGTAATCTGTGGGATGATACTTGGAGAATGAATCTCTCATTTCCAAAAACCCATTCTACTATTGCTTTAATCATTTGTTAAATATTATTTTAAAAATAATGTTTTTTCAATCATACTAAATGATCAATGTAATAAGCCTCCACATATTCACTCTACTTTCATGTCATAAACCTAATTTTATCAGATCTTAAAATTACTGCATTTGCTCCAGGTCTTGTGTGTGTGTGTGTGTGTGTGTGTGTGTAAAGAAACAGATTTCACTGAGACCCCTCAACTCTTATCCCACTTCCCTACTCCTCTTGTCTCCAGAGATTACCATTGTCAAGAACTCCTTGATCCCCCTCTTCACTCATCCTTCTCACTACGTGTTTTCTACTTCCTCAATATTTGTGTATATTTATAGGCATTAAATAATATTGTTTTGCACACTGATCATCTTTTGTGTGTCTTTATACTGTATGAAGCAATTTACAGGTTGCTCTTCTATTCAATATTATGTTTTTTATTTTTTGAGACAGAGTCTCACTATAGATCAAGCTGAACTTGAACTCATGATGCTCCTGCCTCAGCCTCTTGAATGCTGGTATTCTAGGTGTGCATCAGCATGCCTGACATAGCATTGTGTTTTTGATAACTTCTCATGACCATTTATTATGATTGTTGAATAGCAACAGTATCCCGTTGTGCAAATACCCTAATTTATACCTGTAGTACTGTGGATGGGGGGACATTTAAGTTTCTAGTACTTGTAAACTGGAACTGTGATTAGCATGTGTATCTCCTGGGGTGAAACACACGTGAGTAATTGTAGGCAGCCATTGAAGCTGGAGATTGATCACATGTGGGACTAAAACAAGACCTGCCCTGAAAATGCGAGAGCTCTAAACAAGCCACATAAACAAACTGTTCCAGCACCAAGAAGGCAAGGGGCCCAGGCCAGCCAGGCAAACAAGTTGCTAGGCAGTGGGGTTAAAATTGACATTCTCTGGAGGGTATAAATAAATGTGCTACAATGGTTGAGCATTTCCTTCTCTCCCATCAGGAGAGTAAGGACTCCACCTGATCCCAGCTTCATCTCTTTATTTTCTCATCCTGTCACCATCCTTCCCCCTGGGCACATCTAGAGCTACAGCCAGCTGCTACAAGTAATATCAATAGAATTGGAAATCCTGCCTTGGAGCTTAAATGCCTTATTTCACCAGAAATTGTATTTCTGTGAAAAAAATTACAGTATACTCTCATGTGCAGGGTGAAAAGTCCTGTTTGTCTGCACTATTGATAATACTTCCATCTGTCTTTTTAATTTTTACCAATCTGGTGGGTGTTGAGTGATATCTCCATTGATTGACATATTTTGTATATTACTGGTCACCCCTCCCCCAACATTTTTTTCTGTTGGATTATCTTTTTCAGCGTGCAGTAGGTAATTATAAACTGAGAATAGCTTTAATTTTTTGTTTTCAGGTATTTTCTTCCAGTTTGTTAGCCTGTCAACAATGGTGTAGGTATTTTATACTTTAATGTGTCAAATTTACCTACCTTTTCCTTGAGGGTGTGTGCTCTTTATGTTTTATCTAAACTTTTTCTATAACAAAAGATCATACAGATATTCTCCTGTAGTTTGTCAGGGAAGCAGTGGAGTACATATATGCAGAAAACAGGAATAGGAAAAATGCTGTTTAAATTCCTGCAATCGTGTACCATTTAGTCTTTTTAGTCTTTTTTGTTTTGTTTTGTTTTAAAATTAAAAAAAAAATCCTGCAGCTTTCCTGTACCCTCTTTGTCTACTGTATTCATATAGTGCATTCCCACTTGGTTTAAGCTAATATGATTTAATTTTCTATTATTTGAAACCAGAGTTCTGTTCATAGTAAATTAGTAGGTAAGTGAATTCAGATTAGTAAATTCAGATAATTTAGATAAATAGATAAGTAAAGAGAGAAGGGTGGTATGGGGTGTGTGTATGTGCATAGGGACATTTTGAGGGACACGAAGACCAGGAGCAGGCGGCTGCCAGCAGTGTGATTGGGGTAGCTCTGTGGTAAAAGGGGAGCTGGGAGAGACTCCCAGGCAATGCTCGCCATTCACACGGATCCCTTATTTCTGGTATCTGGTGTGGGTCTCCTTTGTTTACAGAGGCAGAAACCGAGCTTTAGAGAGGTTAGGTTGCTGCTTGCTGATGCTCTGCGGTGCAAGGCCATCAGGACTTGAACCTAGCTGTGTCAGACACACGTCAAATGCTTCCATGCTAGCAAAGCAGCTGACCTCTGCCATGGCTCCTCAAATCAGTTACTCCCGGAGTTTTTGAAAAATATAGCCCTTCTTTTCCCTGGGAGTCCGCGTGGGCCTAGCGAGGGTCGATGTTGCAAAAGTTCCCAGGCGATTGATTACGCAGGGTACCCAGGGATGTGACCTGCTGCTCCATCCGGTCTTCTGGCCCAAGAGCCCAAAACCTAGTTGTGCTTCAGAATCACTGACGCTTTTGGAATAAAATAGATTGATGTGCAATGCTGCCCAGCCAGTCTTACAGCTTGTCCCTCCGGGCTGGCTCAGGGGACGATCCCGGGACGCCCTGCTAGGGGGCGCTGCGGCACCGCGAGGCGCTTCCAGGCAAGAGAAGGCGGGGTCAGGACGGGGCGTGGCCTGGGGCGTGACCCGGAAGCGGACGGCGGCGGCTTCCGCTCTCTTGCAGGGGAGGCGGCGTGAGCGACTCGCGCACCTGTGGCGGCCCTGGGCGCCCTTCTGGCTCTCTCCGCCGACAACATGCTACAGTTCCTGGTGAGTGGAGCCCTGTGGGGGTGCCTTCTGCCTCCTCCACGCCCATCGTCAGTGTTTCTCTGCGGGCGTTCAGGTCCCTGTGAGGTGGAGGCGTCGGCGGAGCGCACGTTCGCACTCCGCCCTGTGCGCCCCGCAGATCCGCGTGCGAGAGCCCGGGCTGCGGCGGCCTCTGCGAGAGCTGGGGAGCCGGCGACGCGCCGCACCTGCCTGTGCCACCTCGTCAGGCAGGGCTTGGGAGCCCGCGTGCGACCTGTCAGAGGCAGTCAGACCAAGCAATTTTCACCAAAGTTTTTCTAGGGGGTGGGGGAGTGGTATGACCGTGAGTCAGCGGATTATTTCTCACGGTTCCTCGAGTTAAAAACGCCTTTTCTGGGAAACTCAGTGTATTTCCAGAATTACTAGTGAGTGTTCCAGCGGACTTAACATTAGTTCCAATGACAGTTTTTCGACCAGAATCTTACTGTGCAGGTCAAAAACTTGTTGACACTTTCAACTTCTAATGAGGCAGATACTGTCTTCCAGGTGGTCCGTGGAGACCTGGTGTTCTAGGAGCCCGAGTTGCTTCCCCAAATGTACTTTTGGAGATTGATGGTTAAATTTCTTTTGTCAAAAGACGGTCCTTGAAGTAAACTGCCTAATTAAGACTCTGCGAGTTTCTTCAGCATCCTAACTGGATTTCAGGGGTAATTGTGGTAATTTACTTGTAGCAAAGGCTTAAAGGCAGTCTCAGCCCCCAGGTGTAAGATGATGTGTGAGCGTCCTGCTGCTAGTACATCTGTTGCTTATTGATACACTGAGAAGACATTCATTTACAGTTAACTTTTTAAATGTTTTTGCAAAACGAATGTATTTGAGACTTGCGTTATATAAATATGCTTTATATTTGAGATTTGAGAATTCACAAAATTGTCAGCATTTAAGAAAAGATGCTGAAATAAAGTAGCATGTATACTGCAGTATTTTTTTAAAACGATGGAATATGTAATTTGGGAAATTTATTTTAACTTCTCCCAACAACTTTTTTTTTTTTTTTTGGTACCAGGAATTGAACTTGACCTCGCGCTTGCCAGGCAGGCACTTACCCCACTGAACTAAATCCCCGGCCCTACAACCTATTTATGTGTTTTGCTCTGTGTGTGTGTGTGTGTGTGTGTGTGTG
>RJWT010019280.1:0-18481 GCA_004365215.1 Cuniculus paca
GAGGAAGCCAAAGAGAGAACAAAGAGGCCAAGAGAAAGTGGCTGCTTTTGTTGCATCATTAAGAGGAACAGACCCTAAGTCTGACTCCTTGGGCTCCAAGAAGAGCTTGACAATGACACCTACCTGCTATCGCTGCCACAGGCCAGGCCATCTTAAAAGGGACTGCCATATGAAGCCCCCTAGGCCATGCCCTGATTGCAAAGGTGACCACTGGAAGTTAAATTGCCCTCTGAGGCCAACGCCCCAGAGTTTGGACCCATCCTATCAGTTGGTCCAGTAAGACTGACAGGCCCCAGGGTACTCTCTGCTCTCTTCCTCTGGCCAGACTGTCATCTCCATTGAAGAGCCTCAGGTAATCTTGACTATAGAGGGAAAAGAAACCAGCCTATTGCTGGACACTGGTGCAAGAGTCTCGGTCCTTCTTTTCAATCCGGCCTTCCTTCTAGTCACCATACCTCAGTGAAAGGAGTCACTGGAGAGAAGGTAATTCGCTATTTTTCACAACCCTTGGGTTGTAACTGGGATGGTTTTCTTTTTACACATTCATTTTTGATTATGCCTGAAAGTCCAGTTCCCCTCTTAGGAAGAGATATTTTATCATGTTTAAATACTATAATATGTACGCACCCTGATCAAGTATGCTGTTTACCCCTCGTGGAGACAGAAATAAATCCTGAAGTATGGGCAACTAAAGATAAAGCAAGTAGGGCAATAAGAGAGGCTCCAGTACAGATACATCTCAGAGATTCTACTATTTTTCATCAAATGCAACATCCTTTCAGACGTGAAGTTAAGAGAGGGTTACTAACACTGCAGCTGGTCTCTCTCCTAAATAAAAAGTAAAATTAATGAGACAGATCCTTCTCCAAACTTCAGATAAGGTTAGACCCTCCAACAGCACAGGAGGTACTTGTGCAGTTGTAAAAACTGAATGTTATGTGTACATTCCTGATCCTTCTTCTAATATCTCAAGAGCTGTTGAAGATATTAGACGACAAATTAATGACATGTCAGATTCTAAAATTCCCTGGACCTTATCCTTTTCCTCCTTATGGGAAGCAATTACCAGCTCCTCTTGGTGGAAATCTTTTTTAACTGTACTCATAATTATTCTGTGGATTCTATTATTTGGGCCATGCATACTAATTGTTTCTTTGGCTTTGTCTCCTCCAGACTTAGAGCTGTAAACCTGTCCAAGAAGAAACTTTCTGGTGTCTATCAAGGGCCTTTAGATAGACACTCTGCAGAATATCTCCAACTGCCAATCAACAACTACAACCCCTTTCAGCCTCAAGAAGCCAGATTGGTCATCGCCCGTTTCTCCCTCACAGCAGTTTGGGATACTTCTTCAGAGGGGGGAATGTTACAGGCAACTGAGTTAGTTAGAAATATTATAGGCAGTCAGATAGGGCCAGGCCCTTGAGAAACTGGACAGAGGACCAGATGTCTTGTGACCTTGAAGGAGACAGACACCTCCTGCTATAAGCCAGATCTCAAGACAAGGCAAAAACAAATACAACCACACCCTAAGTAGAACCATCAGGGGTTAACATTCTAAATAGGTATGGATCACCTTGACTATCCCAATCCCCTATAGGAAGAGTCATTGATCCTTAAAAATGCTCACTTGGTATGTGACTCACTTCCCTATTCATCCCTGATTCGGTCAATTTTACCTGAACAATTAATCTTACTGGTTGACCATAGTTCTGTCCCACCTCATGCCCATTTTCCTTATGAGGTCCCAGGTTTTCCCCATTTTGGACCCACCTCACCTCGTGGTTTTACTCTATAAAATTCTCTCAAAAAGCCAGAGTCTTTGGCAACCCACTTGGGACCCCTTCTGTCGCTCTCTCAGACAGAAACTTTCGTTTAATGAATATATCCTGGTAAATTTTTTTTTTATTTTATCAGATACTTGCACTGTTGCAACATTTTTTTCAGTCTTTTTCAAGCTTTCAATAAACTTCTTTCTAGTCACTTTCAATTTAATTACCATATTAAAGTAAGTATTATTAATCATAAATATAGGCATATTGACAAATTTAAATAAATATGGTTTGGGGTAGAAAATAAAATTTTGTGTCCCTCAACCTCTCTTCCATAGGTGACTGAAGGTAGGCAGGTCTCTCTGTATGCTATGTGGTGTCATCTAGTGTGGCATGCCTCCAGAACATTTACACTGCTCAATTTTAGGTTCTAGACAATCTGACTTGTACTTTTCTTCAAGAGCTATGTTGTTTAAAAAGGTATCTCTTTATGTTTTCATTATTTACTTATCAAATGGTAAATATCAATTTAAATTCTTCCTAGCCAGACATGGTGATGTGTGCCCATAATCCCAGCACTCAAGAGGCCGAGGTAGGAGGATCACAGTGGGTTTGAGGACAGTCTTGGCTACACAGTGAGTTCAAGGTAGCCTGAACTGAGTAACAAGACCCCATCTCAAAAAACAAAGCAAAACAATTAGGTGCCTCCTTTCATTAACATAGACTACTTTCCTTAGAAACAAGGATTGCCCAGTGATGATAATTCGCCCTGTATTTACTTGCTCAGTAACGTTTTTTACTTAATAAGGTTAGCTTAGGGCCTTGCCTTTTGACAGAAATTCTTTTGAGTTATGTAAGCATTCATATCTTGTAATGACATGAAATAGCTAAAACAAACAAACAAATAAAAAACCTAAAGAACTGCATGATGCCATTCTCACAGACCAAGTTAATCAGTGGGTAAGGGAGATCATAGCATATAAGGTTAATACAAATGCATACTCAAATGATGTGATCACTTGAGCATAATTCTTTACAATTTTAATATATGTTAAATACATTATTGAGTCTGAGTGATATGGAAAATATCTTGACAGCATAATAATGTTAAAACAATGACGTGTGGAATGAGCACGGAAAATCAAAACTAGGGGTGAGGAATTGATCAAAAATATATGATCACTTTTTGGTTGATCCATTAAATATGTAATATAGCTATCATATGTTACCTGCACCAAGGAAATAACCTGAATCACATTTTAAAATTCAATTGTAGCCAGGCATGATGGTGCACATCTGTATTCCCAACACTCAGGAGTTTGAAGCAAAAAGATCATTGCAAGTTTGAGACCACCCTGGTCTACAAAGTGAGCTCAAGATCAGCCTGATCTCCATAGTGAGACCCTGTCTCAAAAACAAAACAAAACAAAAACAAATCAAATATAATATGATATAATCTTAATAATCAAAAGTTATATTTTGATTTCAAGTAATTTTTTAAATAATGAACTGGCTCTGCAGGTTCATACCAATATTACACACTCTGATGCAATTAAAATTAGCTCTGACAAAAATTATTATGAAGGACCAGGAATTTAGCTCAGTAGCATAAGTGCCTGTCTGGCAAGCACAAGGTTATGAGTTTGATCCTCAGTGCCAGAAAAACAAAAAACAGCAACAAAAAAAAGAACAAAATTTTTTACAAAAAATTTATGGAGTCCTAACAGCAAAGGTTATTTCTCTGTTTACCATTCTCAATATTGAGTCTTTGAAAACGTGTTTCCTATTGATGTTCTTTTGTAACTTTTCTTTGATCTAAAATATTAATTCAATTCAAAAATAAGTCTGCATTTAAAGAAACGATAACAAAAAGGGGAGAAAGAAATGATCCATGTGTTATCCTTTACTGAGACTATAGTGCTAAACTTTCAATCATTTGAAACATCCTAAAAGAAATGAAAACTTTTTGCAAGACTCATTTGTAATTGCGTCACATCTCTTCTTATTAATATGATGATGACTAGATTATTATTTATAATAAGATATCTACAAACTTATTCTCTTTCTTTGTCTTTCATATACTTGTTAAATGTTTCAGAACTGTTTATTATTTTGTCAAAGTGTTTATATTTTAAACAACAGGTATAACGTTTTTGTTTCTGAAAACTACAGTACGTGAGAAGCAAAAGTAATTTTGCTCATTAACTCCTGGAAAACATCTATCTAGTTACAGTGTTACTGGACAATCTCTAAGCAATACTATAAGAGAGTGTGAGAACTATATATTTTTAAAACCCTTCTTTATTGTCAGTCTCATTATCTGTATTAGTCAGGGTTTACTAGAGAAACAGATACAACTCAAGATATACAAATACCTAAGAAATCATAAGATTGGCTTACAATGGTCAGTCACAAATTCAGATGAGAGAAGATGAAGGGTCCAGCCCAAGGGCTGCAACTTACTGCAGTGTCCAGTATGTGTCCCTATCAGGAGGCCAATCAATCTAGGACAGAACACTGAAGAATCTACGACGGAAGGCTGAAAACTCTATAATGAAGACTGAGGAGTCTAGAAGCCAAACAGTCTGTGCCAGAATCCAGGAGATGACATCCATGCTGAAGGCAAAGACTGGAGCTCCTCTGAAGAACCAACAATTAGTACTTCCTCATTTGCCTTTTGTTGTATGCAGGCTACTTCCCTCGGATGGATGTAGCACTCACACCATCTGGGTGCCCTACTCTTGCACAGGCTGAGGATGTCACAAACTAGGGACTCTGGCCCCCTGCTGAATCACTTAGCTAAACATCTAACCTCAAATTGACACGATGAACGATATTCTAGAAAGGTAACTGCTTGTCCTCTACACCTGAGGATATACAGCTACTGGGTCACTTAGTTAAGCTTCTGGACTTCTCAAGTTGACACAGTGTATAAACCATAACATCATCTGATCTGCTCAGTATTGGTTTATCAGTGATGTACTACTTATTATCATATAAAAATAAAATAGATGTGCTTCTTATATTCAGTAGTAGCCTTTTTAATCTTTTTAATGAAAAGAAAAGTTGTCTCTGAGTTTTAAAGTGCCTAAGAGTCAACATTATAAAAATAAATTCTCAACAGCTGACCTAGAGAAATCTGCTACATTAGGTACCAGGCGATGAGTACCACAGTGTACATCTTCCTAGCACTCCCAGTGGCTAGAAGAAAGATGGTTGCCCGAGTATATGTAACAACAGAAATTTTAAACAGTAGGACATGGTTTTTAGAACCAAAAATCAAATAGGAAACTTGTTTGTGTGTTTTGATATTGCTGTTTAGTTACACTTTTTAGTCAAAATTGAGTGAGATCTGGTGTTCTATTACACAGTGGGTGACTGTAGTGAGCAACAAAAAATAGCATATCTCAAAAATGCTGGAAAGAAGAATTTTAAATGTTTCTCACTATGAAGAAATGATAAATGTTTGACATGATAGATGTGCTAATTATATTGGTTTGATCATTACGTGACGCATGCATGTTTTAAAATATCACTTTTACCCTGTTAATGTCTACATTATCATGTCAGTTAAAATGTATTTAAATATCAGTATTTTAAAAAGCAGCTACCAATTTCCCATTGTCTCTGCAGGTCCTCACTGCTCACATGCTATCTGCTTCATCACTCACTTGACCTACTTTGTGTTGTTTTTTCAGTGACAGAGTTACAATATTTTGGGCAAGCTTTATCAGTACTCTAAGTTTCCCATTCTTATTGCCCCCTATTCAGGGGTAGTTACAAACAAACAACAAGGTCAAATGGGAGGGTAAAAACCTAAAGCTGATTTTTTAATCCAGCTTCACTGTGTGTTACCAGGAAGTGCTTAAATGACAATCTTATCTCCTGTGGTTTAGGATTCAGAAATATTGAGTTTACTATTGCTCTGAGTCCCCTGGTTCTAGTAATTTAGATTACAGCCTGCAGGCACTGAGAATCCTGCTCCCACTTTTGCTTGCACACTGGCAGATTCTTGAGTAGGTCTGCATCTCTTTATTATAGGATTTTGCTAAAAGTATCATGGAACAAAATTCTTTGTTTATCCAACCTCTTTCCCGACAGTTACAAGTTCAAATACATTTGGTGTGATGCCAAATTTATCATTGGTTAGAGTTCACTAGATGCTTTTCTACAGGACAGTAAGTGCCATATGCATATCAGCATACAGGATACACACTTTTCTTTTTGCTGTCCAAATGCCAATAGGTTGTCACATATTCTTTAACTCCACCAAACTCCACTTTTAGACATCAATATTTATATTAGTTTGCATTCTGGCTATATTATTGCAACAAAAGACCCCAGATTTATGGACATAAAGTGGCATGGGAAGAGACCTGCATTATACAATAAGAAAATCTATGGCCATGATACACAATTTTCTCATATAATTTCCTTCTATATGCCCCTGACCCAAATGAGTCCATGAATTCATCTACACTAAAAATAGATATGTAATATATACTACCTGGTTTTCATGTTATAACTCAAAATTGAAAGTTCTGTTTAAAGAAAATAAAGAAAAAATAGGTTTGATCAAATATATCTATGTCTCTCTCTACATATATATATTTTAAAAATCACGGTAAGGGCCAGGGATATAGCTCAGTGGTGCAAGTACCTGCCTGGCAACTGCGAGGTTGTGAGTTCAATCCCCAGTACAAAAAAAAAGAAAAAAAATCACAGTAAAAGACATATTGCCATTAATCCCCCTCAAAACACTCACCCTCACTTCTAACCCACGTATTCCATCAGTCTTGCTGCTTCCTGAAGCAGTTCATGAGTGTCTTACTAAGTTATGATAAAAAATATGATGACTGCTGCTGCCAAGTGACGTCCAATGGAAAGGCAGACTCATAAAATATCATGATGTATTCTCATGAACCTTATTCAGATCTGTAACCATATGATTTCTGACTTTTCTGCAAAGTCAAAATAACCATAAAAGGTAAATGTTTTGATTTGATTCAGAACATCAAGGCGAGCAAAATAGTACAACTAAAGATAGTCACAAAAAAAGAATTACAGGGTTACTTCAGAAAGTGGCAAAGAAAATGGGACAAGTGTGTTTGAAATGAGTGTGAAGTAGTTTGTGAATAACAGCAATGTGTCTTTTACTGTAATGGTTTTTTCTTTTTTTCCCAAATTTTAACATTCACCATGTTCTTCAATCACATACTGCATATTCGAGAACATAGTTGTACTTGTAAAAAAATGGTTGCTATGAAGGATTAAAAAATTGAATTAAAAAGTACAATTTTCCAGGAAAATGCTGTTTTTAGAATAATTATTCTATGGTATTTTGGTGAAAATACTTAATTTCAAATCTATTTTCGCCATACAAAAATTTTCTAAAGACACTACAGTGGTTTGTCTTTAATTCTTTCCTTTTTATGAAACACATAGATGTCCTGGCAATTTTCTATCTCTCCAATAACTGTTTTACCACTTCTTTATCTTTATCTCTGAAAAATTTTACTACCTCTCATTAGACTGATTCATTTCTCCCTTTGTTTTCAACCAAGAATTTTTCTCCTATGGCTCCATTAATTCAAATTTATCATTTTCAAACCTGACTTCAAATTTTGCTTTCACAAAGTATCAGGCTAGCCTGTATAATTTTCCACTTTTTATGTTCTCACTTTTTAGTGTGTTAGGACTGGGAATTTAGATCAGTGGCCTGAGCGCCTGCCTGGCAAGCATAAGGTCATTAGTTCAATCCCCAGTGCCAGAAAAAAAATAAATAAATAAAAAATAAATAAATAATACACTTTTTAGTGTGTTAATTTGTATCTAAGAAGATATTACTTGTAGTAACATCAACACGTTTCTAATTCATTTTCCTGGCACAAAGTAGACTGTGTAACCTTCAACGTAAGAGATAAAGGCCCCTCTTTGAACACACCAGTAATATGATGAACTGAAATATTTTTTGATGAAAAACTTTTTCTTCTATGAAAGAAACAGTAAATTTCTAGAAGAGCATTGCAGTGTTTGGGGGAAACAGCACTTTCCCTAGATAAGCCATGTAACTAGTTATGTGATCTTGGTCAAATAACCTAATGTTTGTGTTGGCATTGTTATTCCAGTAAAGAAGTCTGATTGTTCTGTCACCTAAGTATGAAATTGTGGAAATAATGTCAAATTGTTTACTCAGTTTTATCATTTCAAATATGTGTAATAATATATTGCTGCATATAAAAGTTCATATCATTTATAAGTATTTCACATGTATTTCATTTGTCATGATATCACACAGCACATATGAATATCAATGAGTAATACTTTCTGTAGACTCATTTGTAAAGATAATGGTTAACTGTGTTTTCTAAGGTCCTCTAAAGCAATATAAAAAAGAAAATTCATTTATTAAATATTAAGAAGTAATAAGCTATTTACCTTACACAAGAAGAACCCATGAGATTACACAAACAGAGCATAAACTGTGATCTGAGCCCCCAAAATTTGAGTTTATAAAACTAACGGTGATCCAATGCTACACTCATTTATGCTTACTCAGCACTTTTATGTAGAATAACTAATGTAAAATATTATGTTCAGGTTAATTGATCTTCAATGTTCCCATCAGCATAAGTATTCTATGATTCAGTCTTCTAAAGCAATGTATTTTTTATATTTCTAAATGTTAGTTCTACATATTCGCATTGTCATTGTTTTACAGTAAATCAACCTAAACCTATGACATAAAGAAATACAATTTATCTTATGTTTCAGAGGAATCTTTCCAAACACATTTTAGCCATACAGTCTGGATCTTAATGATCCCTTAGAAATACTAAAAAATAACAAGTCATCTTAGAAATAAGGTTGGATATTGCCACAAGATAGTGCTAGACCAGCTGGGTCCTGAGAGGTGGGCATAAGAGATTAAGAAAAGATGAGATACATAATAAAAGGAAAGCTGGGACCAGATAGGATGCGACCTCTCTGATGGAGAGGCAGTGACAATCCAGCATGGGCGGCGTCTTTATTTATACACAGTAAAAATGGAAGCAGTTCACAATGCGGTCAAAATTGCAAGGTCCCAGTGTTTTGCTGAGAACATGGAAAACGAAACATTTTTTGAGCTATCCGTGTTGTAGTTAATAGGGAGGAACACCAAGGACGGACTTCTGCTAATATGCACCTGAGCTAGAGGTCAGCTAGTTTACTACACGGTCTGCCTCTGGCATTCCCTGTTGCTCGGACTGGCTTTGATCCAGTCCCAGGGAGTTCACCGACCTCCGGCTCAGTCATGGCTCAGCTGCAGCTCCACCACTCCCCACAGGATACTTGCTTTGGTTTCAGGTAATAGGTACTTCACTTTCTTTTTTAATGTCCTGAATGCACAACGGTTCTTTTTGTAAGATGGCATTAATATACTCAGATAATAATAGAAAATATTACTGTTTTCATTTTCTACTTTTCTTTTATAAGGAATGTTTCACAATCAGAAGCTAAGTTTCCTTTATATTTTTTCTGAGGTTCTCTATTCTCCTACCCAATATATTGGTGACAGATCCTAATTAGTAAAACTTGGCTGGTTCTGTTTGAATACTAGAAATTGATAACGTATCAAAAGTGAAACAATGTTGACAAAAGTACATAATTTTTTTACTGATTCATTTTAACACATAGACCAGATACTAATCCTCGTCCACACAACACTAACCTTTTACAACCCTGTTCCTCCATCTACACTTCAGTTATCCAAAAAATGCTAAATACTTTTATTGTTAGTTAAAATTGAGTTCATTAACTTGTAATGAAAGAACACAAATGAATCTAAGAACATGGTTAGAAGTTTCATAAGAGAGAATAAAAGGTAGTTGGTGAAGCCCTAAAGCAAGGCAGATATTTCAAAATTTCTATCAAGATTTGGTGAGTTTTAGTCTTGTATTGAATTAATGAGATTAATTCTCACTCTGGTATAGATTAGTATAAACATTTTCTTGAGGAAGATAGTATTGTAAGGAGACTAAAATTTACATGAAAGTGATAAGCACTACATATGAACAGGCATATATGACCATTTGAACAACAAAACTGTAAGTTAATCCTGATAAGATAAAGCTTTTAGAATAATTATGATTAATATATTCAAGAATCTAGGATAAATGAAGAAAGATGAAAATGTATAACATAACTAGAAAACTTAAAAAATTAACCAAAGAGAAATTCTATACCAGAAATACTATAAGTAAAGATATTAAAATTGTTGAAATTAAACTATATAAAGGATAAGTAAGATGGAATTGGTGCAATAAAACATATCAATACTAATGCTAATTCTGAAAATTAAGAAAGTACAAATACAGATTACAAATATATACATAGATTAAAAGTAATATAGGAAAGTGTGAAAATATTTGCTTTTTAATCTCATAGTGAAAACTATCCTAGATAAAAGTAAAAGAGAAAATGGGGCAGAAGCAATATTAAATGTCTAAAGATTATTCAAAACTATTGAAAGACAACTCACAAATTCAAGAAGACCTATATTATCATTTTCCTGGTGTAAGAAACTGACAGCGTATATAATGACCAAAACGTACAACAGATATTGTGAAATGAGAAGAAATTGTTCAAAAGGAAAGAGGAGCTAAGGTGGGGTGAAAGGGGAAAGGAAGGAAGGGAACACAAAAAATAATACAAGATAGTTATACTGCTCTCTTCTCCTGGTTCATTGAAAAGAAAGCTTTGTGCTAATATTATTCAGAGAATTTTTTATGCTCATATCTTGTACCCTGAGTAATACTTTGAAAATAACAATACACATGTATTAACTATTGTTATTCTCATAATATTTTTTATGAAATTTTGTTTTATTTTTTCCTTAAAACAGAAAAGAAGACATATAGGTCATATTTAGCATGAAATAAAAGAAAGAAATAGAAAAATCATACCTCCTATAGACATATCATAATAAAACTGCCAAAACAAAACCACAGGAGAAAACTTGCAACCAGTCAAAAGAGAAGTAAAAAAAAAAAAATGAAACAAACAACACCAACACAAAAAACAGAGGGTTGATTGATTTCAAGTGGGTAAAACAACACTAACAAATTGTGAAAATAAATGATAAAAGGCATATAAAAGTAATTATACTGATAAATTCTGAAAAAATTGTATTTAAATTCTACTTTAAGTGAAAATAATCTTTAAAGGTGAAGATAAGATGTGTGTTTCTGGCTATCATGTGGCGATATAGTTGTAAAAAACCATCAATTGTACCCTAAACAGAGGAAAATCTGGAAAAGCTATGACATCATAGTTTTATTGAATACATCAGAAGACAGGATAAGAAGTCCAGATTAACTGAAAAGTAGAATCTGCAATCCCTCTTCAGAGTTAGAAATCAAAACTGATTGCATTCATGGAGAAACAGCAGAAGGAAGAAAAAAATTGTTATACGTTGGGTTAGGGAGAAACAAGTTAAAATTTTAACGTATTGCAGATGAATGTACTCTGGTTCAACATGTGGATAGCAAAGGATCTTTAGCCTCAGAGAAAATTTTTGGTTACTGCCGTTGATTATATTCAGGACTTCAGTGAGGGCTTGGGAATACTGTGATGCCCTGAAAGAGGGTTGGGGTCAAGTGGGACACAGAAATGAGAGAAAATCGTTCCAATGAATTCTAGGAACTTAATGGAGGACAGATGGTGGCACACAGTCATAATGGTGAGATTTAGAACTAAGATACTTTTTCCCTATAGAATTTGTGTTTAGTAGTATTATTTTAGTTTTGAAATGTATGCATGAATTATACTGACAAAAATATTTATCCATTTATAAAACAGATGTCTGGCATTTGTGTATGTTTCTATGCAGGGCAACACATGACAGGCCATTTTAATTTTCACTTGAACTGGGCATACAAGCAAAGCAGTCTTTAGCATGCTTTGAATTTTAGAGTTACACTTCATTAGATAAGATTTTTTTTTCCTAATTGAGTCTCTTTTCTTTAGTAAATACCAATGAATAGAGAATGTTAGGATATGCATTGTTTATGTTAGAGGTAGGTTATGATATTTGTGCCCTTTTATTCTATTCATTAGTCCAATATTGGCCATTGAAAAGGAGAATCCTGTGATTCATAAGGATTCCTACTATTTAGAGAGAAGTGAAGAGTTGATAACAACTTTTAAGACTACTTTGCATTGGCTTTTTTATGCATATATCCATATGAATATACAATGACTTGTTTAAATATGTGCTTTGTACAAGCCTTTATTCTAGAACAGATAAACCCATCTGTGGGGACAATGCCATCTCAGGTTAGTGAATAAAATAACACTGCATTTCAAAAACATCAAACAATGTTGGAATTAGGTCTAAAATATTCTACAAAACCATAAAAATTTATATTTTCATTTGAATATTGGATCGTTATCTATTTATCATAGTCAAATCTGCTTAAAATAAATGTAAACTTGGAATATGTTAAAGAGCAGTGTTAAACATATATGACTGTGAAATATGATTTTGTTTACCAAGAGGTATGTAATACTTGGATTAGAGATCAAAGGGATTTTATAGTAAATATAAGTTGTAATTACAAACCTAAAAGGGGCACTTACCACATATGTCTAAATCTGAACACTGCCCAAAATTAAAATATAACTTATTCTGACATGCGTGTAAATAATGTTAGAGCTCAGAATAAAAGTTGTCAGAACCTCTTGGATTATAGATAATTCATTCATTCCACATTCTGAAGTAATAGATGTTCATCTCTCTTAATAGTGCCAGTTGAGGACTCATTAAACTAGTGAGTCCGTATTGATTGGCAGACAGCAAAGACTACCGAGCACAACGCTCTGTTCTGTCTTCATTTGCTCTTCTGTTCCACGCTCCTATCTTTGCTTCTGTGGAAGCTCTCTTTTCATATCTGTCTTTTAGAGAGGAAAAGGAATTTTTTACAGAGCACGTTCTTTGTCCTTAAATAAAAAAAATTCAAGCAGAAGCATTAGTAATATTGTCAATATTTTAGTTTCATTATTTTTTCATTTTCTTTTGATTATTGATTCATTATTTAGAATCGATCAGTTAAGTGATGAATTGACTGTGGCATAGCTGGTCCACAAATGTCAGTAAGGATGTGTCGGGGGATTCATTTCCATGGTATCAATTGCACCAATGATTTAGCCATGGTAGTTGACATTATTTCAAGAGCTGAGAAAGAATAGATCAACTCAGCCACAGCTCTAACATACAGAATCTCAGTTCTTTCAACATTAGGATATGACTCATTAATTTTAATAGAAAGTTCTTTTGTTTGCCTTATGAAATGTTTCCATTTTCTATCATGTTTTGAATTCAGTCATATTTGTGATCTTAGGGTTATTAACTCTGATAATTCATGCAAGAACAACTTTTCTATCAGTATCTTTGTTTCATCATTAATGAATTATATCAAATCTGAGATATGTGCCTTTACTATTTCTTCAAACATCTTCTGAAAGTCTTGTCTTTCAAATCCAAAAGTGAAATATTTTTCACATCACAGTCTCAGAATCTCTGTTCTATGTCTCTGGTATGCTGAAAAGTTGGTGTTCTGGTAAGTAAACCTAATTTCTTTTCTTCCAGAGTACTTATAAATTTTTTTTCACATTTTCATATCAAGTCCCTACAGAGAAAAGGGATGAGGGGTTAAGGACATTGTTTAACATTATATCTTATTTTAAAATTGTTTTATTAAAATTTTTATGTGTCCAAATAATTGTTGTAATATAACTGCATTTCGTGTACCATAATGGTCATAATTCATATTGCCTATGTTCAACTCTTAACTTTCCAATTTAGATCTGTATAATCCTGAGCGAATTCATGATTCCTGTATCAGTTTCCTCATGCATACTACAGATGTTAATTTAATCTATCTTTGTTGTGGAGATGATATGTTTTAATACAGTGTGTAGTAAACTCTGGCACACATTTTGGAATTCAGGAAATGGTAGTCTGTAAGGGTCCTTTCTACTACTGTTCATGTTATATTCCATCACTTACCATGAGTATCCACATACCATGAGTTAGTATGAGGAACTCCTTAAAACTATGTGGAAAACTTCTGAATCATCTAAAATATTTACTATACTACAATAAGAATGGAGAAGATCTTCACAGATAGGTTCTTTGTCCACTTTATGAATTTTTCAGTGGTAATATAATGTTATCTTCTCCACATTTTCCTTTATGCTCCTTAAATATACACAAGGAAGGATTCGAACCTCTTGTGTGTGTAAGATTTTACTTTTGGCATTTCAGCTGTTTTGAGTGTACTCAAAAAAAATTTCAAAGTTCTATTTTGGCAAATTTCATGACCTTCAGCTCAACTAAGATTTGAGGTTCTTGTGAAAGGAATGTTTTTATCTAGTTATATGCTTAACAAACTGGGAGGAAACAAATATCTTATGTGTCTGAAATGTCAACAATTTTCAATGTCTTCTAGTTTCAAATTTTTATAGCACTTACTTCCTTCAAAAACCATTACATAGAATTTAAATACCTTTCTTCAGAGATGAAAGAGTTCTATTCCCAGAAAAAGATACACTATTTAATATGACTAACTGAGGGAAGTATGTGACTGATTGGTGAACATTTCAATATTTTCTGACAATACATTTGACTGTGCAGCAGTGTAGGCCAATTCTCTGAGCTTATCACATGTGTGTCAGGGGTGCACACAGGGAGCAAAGGATAGGAGAATTCAGTTTCTAAATTTTCTTTCTCTTTTCATACATCCTTATTACACCCAAACATGGTGGCAGCATCTTGAATATATATATATTTGGTTTTCCAGTCCATTAACAGATTTTATGTTATCATTAAAATAAAGAGAAATAATTATGGTGATTCTTAAACACTTTTGGAAATGACCAGCATATGTTGGTTTAGCTAAAAAGAAATAAATGAAGATTCTTTTTTTTTAAATCTCCAGATAAAGAATATCTCCTATTTTACTCTAAGGGGAAACTCCTGCAGTTGGCACCACATTTTAGCTACTTTTTAAAATATTTCTAAAAATAATTCAGGTGCATTTCTTTTTTAATTTTATTTCTGACTCCTAAACGGATTAAATCTTGACTCTGTCATTATTAGATAGTAGTTAAGTGCTAAAATCACTAGATTCCAGATATATGACAAAGAGAAGGGAAGATAGTTATCTTTGTATTATACAGTATTTCATTTGCAACTGCTTGTTATAGCAGAGATTTCTCTGCTTTTGAAATTAATGGATTGTAGAATATGTACCCAAAAATAGACCATAAAATACAAATTGGAGGGAAAGTGGTTTATTTTGGAGGGACAAGAAGCACTTGTAGAAAAATAATGAGACCAGGAAGAGAAGCAGTGAATAATAAAAGATGTCATGAAGCTAGCAACCATTAGAAATGATGAAGCTAAATCTGCAAAGAACTTTGAAAAATTATATAAAACAAATATCTAATTTATGTCACAGGATGTAGAAGAACATATGGATGGTTCTCCTGAAGTACAGAGCAATTACCTCCACATTAGCTAAACCTGGCCCTGGCTCTGTGTACTGAAATGAACAGAGCTAAGTTATTTCCTTTACCCTTAAATTGGCTCTAAGCAATGTAAATATAGCTATCTGAAGTACTGATGCATGATCCTTGAAGCCAAGTGACAGTCTTATTTCCCCATCCCAATGTCTCCCTCTAAATGTTTGAGCTCAGCAGACTAGAAAAGCCAGCACTCTGGGGCTGTCAGTTGGGTTCAAGGCTTGAGATAAGAGGCAATGACTTCCCAGGGCACAAAAGTTTACACATCAGAAACTGAAGCAACAGCCTCCTAAACATTAAATGCTACCTCAATTGTGTTATGCAGATTAGTCTTTCTGCATATCCTTCTCTCTGCATATTGCAGAGTTGCTTTCTAAACTCCTACCTAGCTCAGCTCACAGTATTCATATAATTTCCACCATTCTCACAATCACTCATCCTTAGCCACTCTCTTCTTCATGAATTAATAAAATTTGGGTTAGGCCCTGGGTTATGGCCTTTGTTCCATGAACCCTCCTCTAGACTAGACTCAGGACCCCTTGGCTGCCCTTAACTATAAACATGTCTTAATGTCTTTATTCTCACAGTGAGTTGCACTAGAGGTGGTAGATTGGAATTAATTCACCAGGATTCCAATAACATTTTCATGGAATTACAAATATAAACATCCTGGACCACAACGAGGGTGGAAAAAGGGTCTCTATAACAGGGGAAACAAGTAAACTGTGGTCTTTACTCTTTACTTTCTCTTAGTTAATGATTGATGTTGCTACTAGGGGAATAGATGAGTACACTGATAATTGTCTGTTATTTTTGCCCTGCTAGGCTCTCGTCAAAATTATTTTCTCTTCTTATGAGAAAGTGCTTTGAAAAAAAAATTAAAATATTGATTGTTCCAAGACAGATAACAGGAATTAAATTGGCAAAGTAAAAGAGATAAGCAGAGTACAAACTACATTTCTAACCATTGGTCTATTATGTGTTTTCTCTAATAAAAGCTACTCTGATTTTAGGTTTTCTTCTTATATGCCTACATATTTCTTTCTCACTAATTACCTAATTGCATGGCAGTTGCATATTTGTGTACTTCATCTCGTTTATCTATGAAACTTCAGTGAACTGCCTAGTAGTTGCCTAAGAAATATTTGTTGAGTAATTGAACGAATAATATGAATCTTGCATTATTTTTTCTACTTAACTCATGTTATCTTCGCTGAACAATTGTAATTTACATGCAAGATTATTATATGACTTTTAGTCACTGATTAGTCCCTGTGATTGATTCATTCAATGCAGGATTAATGGAGCTGGGATTAAGGGTATGTGATTGATGGTTCAGTCCACTGATTGGATTGGCATCACCCTAATCCCAGCAGTCTGGATAAGATAAAAGGGACAGAAACAGGCTTGTTCCCCTTCCTCTCCCTTGTTGCTTTTGCTGTCTTCCAACACCATGAACTGTTGCCCTCTGCATGTGCTGCCCTGCCTTGGAGCCAGCCAATTGTGCATTGAAACTTCTACAAACTAGGAGCTAAATAAACTTTTCTTCCCTTAACTTAGGGCATTGGGTATTTTGTTTCAGCAATGAGAAAGGTCTTAGATACTTAAAAGTACTTGCTGAGTCACTCTGTTTTCCTACATCATTACCATGTCATTTGAAATTGGACTGAAGAAAATGAAATGCCACTCACATGTCTTGACATTCCTAGACTTAATGACGAAAAGTGTGGTGATACAATTACATTAGTAAATATCATTTGCTAGGTAAATGCAAAGGGTACAATGAAATTTTAAGAGATTAGCCCCACAGATAAAAGGCAGTAATATACTGTAAATATGATTTTAAATGAACAAGAAGCATTCCTGTCAATTTGAGAATGTTCTAGAAAATTGATTACACTGAAGTGCTAGCATGACAGAGGAGTTTACACAAAAGTATAAGAGATTCTTCTATCAACTTTATGCTTGCTCCAACAGCTTATATTTTCTCACTGTAATAAAGTATTTTAAAATTAGTTGAAATTTGAATACTATTTTTTAGTAGTTTTATTTTGCTGGCTTGTATTCTTAAACTTTATACTCTGTGTTTGTGCTGTTTTTTGTTTTAGAATATAAACCATGGTTATACCCCTCTCATATTAGTCATCCAAATTTGTAGTCTAAGGAATTTTAACTTTCTTTTTAAAATAACATTCTATTTTTTATTTTAAAGAGAGTAAAACAAAACAAAACAAAATAGAATAAAGCAATTTTGAACAGAACAATGCAAGTGATGCAGGACTTCAAAATAGAGAACAGGAAATCAACAATGGCTACCATAATGTTTCTTGTTTTCTTCAAAATAGCTGTCCATACCTTCACACATAATAAAATCAAACAAAACAAAATAGAATAAAACCAATCAAAACAAAAGAATGAAAGAATTACAGGACTTCAAAACCAGGTAATGGAAAATGAACAATGGCTACAGTAATGTCTCATTTTCTTCAAAATAGCTGTTCATACCATCACGCATAATAAATTCAAACAAAACAAAACAGAATAAAACCAATTAAACAAAAGAATGAAAGAACTATAGGACTTCAAAATGAGCTAATAGGAAACCAACAATGGTTAACATAATATGTTCTGTTATCTTCAAAATAGCTGCTCATACCATCAGACACAGTAAAATGTAAAGAAACAAGACAGAACAAAACCAAACCTAACAAAATTATGATATTGACTCGAGTTCAAGATAAGACAATAAGAAATTAACAATGGTTACCACCCTCCCCTCCTAGGTGTTTCCTCCCCTATCATTTTCATAGTATCTATTGTGCTTTTTGGATTCCACTAATTCCTTCTGTTTTTTACACTGGGGTTAACCCATATGAGTTCAGACCATTTTGCCCATGTACATGATCTCCAGTTGCATCCACTTACCTACAAGAGCCTCATGATTATCCTACTTCATAGCTGGGTAGCTTTCCATTGTATGAAAATACCATGTCTTTCTTATCCATTTTGCAGTTGATGGGTGAGTTACCCTTGCTTTTTTCTGGTCTCCTGTCATATGGAGCAATTGTTTTCTCTCCTTTGATTTTCAGTCTATGACTTTCCTTTCAAGTTAAATGTATTTCTTTTATACAGTATATTGATGGATC
>RJWT010019281.1:0-18470 GCA_004365215.1 Cuniculus paca
CATGTCTATATCTGGCAATCTAAGCAACCCTTTTGAAGGTAATAATATACAATATTACAACCATTGTTCAATTCCTATCATCTTATTTTGTAAACCTATACTGTTATTATTTTGGGTTTTCTGTTACTGTTTGTCTCTTTTGCTTTTTTTTTTTTTCTTTTCTTTTCTGTGTCTTTTTTCCTCTTAAATAAATAAAAAAGGAAAGTATATTTATATTTTAATTGGAGTTACATGAAATCTATAGATGATTTTGAAATGCATGAATTCTTTATGGTATCGTGTTTTTCTAATCTCATGAGACGGGAAATTTGTAAACATTTAGTTTTAGATTTAGCTCTTCTCTAATTTTCAGGCAATATATTATAATTTTTTTCACACAAGTCTCCTCCTTCTTTCATCAATTAATTCATGGAGAGTCCATAGGTTTTCTTCTGTTGTAAATGGGACTCAGTAAATGCTGTTACAAGTTTTTTTCTTGTTCTGAACTCAGAAATTTGCTATTCAGGATTTTCTAGTCTCCTTTATTATGATTTGTTTTAAAGTCCTATTCAGTAATAACATGCTTGTATTTACATAAGAACCTTAAAATTTCCTGAAATAGCAAAATCTGATGATGTTTAAGATGCTTCCTACTGACTATTGTGGACTGTAGAAGACAAATTTTATCATTTCAAGCTTTTCAAACATGTGAAATCTCACCATGTCTCTATTGAATATTTACTGTATAATTCCCAAGAAAAGAGCATCATTATTGTGTGGCTGGTAAAAAGAAAGTACAGAGACATATTTATTAAGGTGTTCCTTAATGTACTTTATAAATCAAACTGCCAGAAAAGAATTGAAATAACTCTACTTTTCCTTAAATTTTCACCCAGACATATATTGGAAGATTCTGTGATTTCAAGCACAATGGTTTTAACTTAATAGGGATCAGTGGTGTTTCTTCCACTATCTACCTCCGCCTCTCTTCTCTGTCTTCCTATTTTTATCAAACCCGTGCTCTGTGCTGTTAGAAGATCCAGCACAAAATTCCTTCTATTGTGCTGAGCTCATGACCTCTGCAAAAGGTAGGGAAAGAATAGAACCAAAAGATGGAAAAAAGATATGTGAGGGAATTTATTGCTTTATTGCTTGAAAGAGTGAGCACAGCAAACATTTGTCGATTTCCATTGGATACAGATGGAGAGACATCGCCTTCATTTGCAGTGACTATGGTACAGTTTGATTCACTGAAGCAGAAGGTATTCATTTAGTTACTTAAATAGGAGTTAATTCTAACTACTACTTAAGTCCCTAGAATTTCAACGTCTCACAATTTGTGAATTTCATTTCACAGTACTAGTACATTCTGCTTTTGTGGACTACCTAGACTATTTAGAAAACTCTTAGATACTCATAAGTCTTAACTTTTTATTTCTAGTATTTATCAGTAAGCGATTATTTGTAATAATCTTGGCAACTGAAACCTAGTTATCTTTATTATCCTTGCTCCTTTGCTGAGATGTAATTTGGCTAATCTAGTCACAGGCAAGCTGTTGAATAAATTATATTTAAAAATCATTTAGCTCCTTTTTCCAAATGACCTCTGTTTTCTATTGTTTGCTTAATTTTTTTACAAGTTCATGAGAGGAGTAATGAATTTCATTTTCTCTTTGGCTATGCTCATTTGTAAGAATGTGATTCATTCTGCTTTTAGATAACTGCCTTAGACATTTTTGTTGTCTGTCATTAATCATTAGTTGTCTAAGCTTTTAATGATTATATGAACTGTAGTTCTCAACTAACTTGTAGAACATTGTTTAGTAAGCAGTGTATGAGTTACTTAAGGATCCAGAAGCTGATATCATATTGAAAAGAGCATCATCAAAATTTAATACAAATACAATTTGTCTCTGTAAAACTTGTTTCTGCAAATCTCTCACTCCCATTGTGAGTTTTCAGGGTAAGACAACAAATTATTTGTTGTATCTGCGAGTAACTCTAGTCATTTCTCATGTACTATTTAAAAGTACCCTAGTAAAAGATTTATGACTTCTTTAGAATTTAATTTTACTTTTCTTTTTACAATTTCATAAATGATAACTACATACTATCTATGATAATTATCTAGATCCATGATTTTGCTAATGAATGATTATCAGAGGGGAACCACTGCTCTAACGTTGTTAAAACTTTCAGAGTGGGCTAGTAAGGAATCATAATTTATGCAAACTAAATTCTCATGTAGCAAAAAACATTGACAAAATTCTAATTCTTATTTAATAAAATATTTTGGGGTTGTTAAAGATCCTAAACATAACGCTGAGGGTGCAGTGGTTCGAAAGTTTTTAAAGTTAACTGCAGATAGGCCACTAAATGCTGTGCCACTGAACTTTTTTCAATAATTGGGAGGCATGTCCAGATTCAGGTAGCGTGATCTAAAAAACACTATATAATAATTTCTCATTATTTCAACTAAAATCACAAGAGTGCTGTATTTGACACAAAGAGGACCTTTAAACTGCATGTGCTGAAATACTAAAAATATAAAAATATCTTTAAATTATATGTGGATATTTTTCATGAGAACTTTCCTGCATGAGATAGATGCTGGACATTAAGCCTGCTGTTTCATGTGACTGAATTCAGGCTGAAAAAAATTGCAATGATATTATTAAGATAATTTTACAGAAGAGTAAAACTGGCTGAAAAAGGTTAAACAACTTGCCTGAGGGCAATGATTTTTAGCAAGTAAAGGACTGAGAGTTTGAGGTTTGTCTGATTTTATCACAGCTCAGCCTTATACGCAGTATGTGTGTGAAAAACTAGTTATCAAGCAGTTGCCTTAACAAGTGTTAGCTTTGTTATGGGTACTTGCTTTTCACACATTTTCTTACATAGAGTATTGTCTATTTTGAAATAAAATACCTTTCCATTTCTCTTAACTTCTTAACGCTGTCAGGTTTTGTTATTCCATGTAGTTTGGTACTGCGTGTTTTAAGCAATAAGAGATTTGTAGCTAGCAGGGGAAAAAGTAGGTAAGCAACAAGTACGGCAAGCTATGTAATTTTCAATGCTCAGAAAAAATGAAACACAGAACCCATTGTTAAAAAGCAGGAAAAGATCTTTTCCTTTTGTTTTGTGTTCTTGCCTGAATTGTCACTTTTTTTGAAATTTATTTTCTATTTGATGGCATAACTGTTCAGGCACAGTATTACTTTCAGAACAAGCATAGTGCGTCCCAGGTACATGAGGCCCAATCCCTGGAGCGTGGATACCTTTCTCAAACTCTCTTAGCTCTTGATGGAGTGGAGCGAGGCAGCAGTAAAGCATTTCTGGGCTAACACTCAACTCTGAGGAGGTGGGGGGAGGCAGAAGGGACAGTACAGCCCATGAGCAAGGACTTTAAGCCCCAGCTCATGAACTATGTCCCATGTAACTGCACAAAACACAAATCTAAACACAAAATTATTAAAAATTTCAAGACAGCAGCCACAGGGCATTCAGCAAACCCCAGGCACAAGATACTCTCCTGTGTTCACCATTCTGCACCCTAGTGATCCCATGCGTAGGCAGCCAGGCGTGTAGGTGCACGTATTCATTCCATTGAGCAAACCACTGTTTCCCTGGTTGCTTTGCTTCACTTACTGGGTCCTAGATGATAGATGGCAACTGCACACCAGACTTGGACATTGTGAAGCTTCCACTAAAAAATGGTTTAGATTGTAGCAAAATAGCAAAACCCTTTTTAAAAGTTAAATAACTGACAAAACTGGAACCAAGTGAGACAGTCATAGAGAACTACACAGTAGTCTCACAGATAGGAATATCATGTCGAATGGAATAAACAGCACGACCCATCAGGCCTCAAAGAAAGCTAGTGTTGGTGCCACCACTATCATCTCTGCCCTGGTCAAGGAGAGGTCGTAGTAAAGATTCACTATGGTACATGGCAGGATGTCTCTGGAAGTAAAGTACTTGCTTTTAAAGATGCACAAACGTTGAAAATAAACAACTTTATATGGGAGCAAGCACACGCTACTTTTAAGGGCTACTTACTTTAAAATCATAATATAGATCATTAAGAAGTGTGAAAAATAATAGACATGTAAGTATACCTATAGATAATCAAAACAACAGAATTTACTTAGTTAATATTTACTTGAGGAGTTGGATCAAATATACAACCTTGTACCACATAACGTAAACTATAATTAAAACTTCATATCTCTTATGGCTGCCATAGCAAAGTACTACCCTCTAAGTGAACTAAAACAGCAGAAGTTTACTGTCTCAAAGTTCTGAAAGATGGAAGTCTGAGGTCTAGATGATGACAAGGTCATGCTTTTCTGAAACATTTTCAAGAGAGTCTTTCTTTGCCTTTCAGTCACTGGTGATTAGATATCAATCTTTAGCATTATTTGCATTGCAAATCTAGCACTTGAATTTCTACCTCCATCCTCACGAATATTCTCACTTCATGTGTCTCTGACTCTTTGTGCAAAAATTCCAGTCATACTGGATTAATACATATGAGACATATCTATTATCAACTCGAAGTTTATTTGCAGTGCTTGTGTTCTATTGCAGTAGATACAAGAATCATGGCAAAGTTGGAGGGAGAGAATGAATCATCTCATCTCAGTTTGATTAATTCTGTAAAGACCTTACAGTCTTCTCTTAGTTGTAGTTTTCCTTTTGATGGTTTCAGTTATCCATGGTGAACCATTGTCCAAAATATTGCAAGCACAAGTTCAGAAATAGACTATTCATGTTTTAGATCATGCAGCATTGTGAATAATGTGAAATACTTTATGTTACGTATTCATTAGTCACTCAATAAACTTCGGCTATTAGATGTTCACATTATCTAGTGCGTACATTCAAGTAACACTGATTTGATTCAATAATGACTCCAAAACACAAAAGTAATGAGGCTGGCTATTTGTATATGCCAAAGAGAAACTATAATGTGTTTCTTTAAATAAAAAAATGTGAAGGCTCTTGACTTAATAAAAAAAGCATGTTGCATTTACTGAGATCCACAATAAGAACAAATAGGAAAATCATTCTATACACATAGGGCTCAGGAATTTCTGAAGTTTCATACATCCATTAGAAGTTTTGAACCACTTATCCTCTGGCTAATAGGAAACAATTGTTTCTGCTTAATGTGGTAGTCACACTAGTATCACTAAGGATTTCAGCATTTCTTTTTTATGGCTCTTATTTCAACCAACTGTACAGGTTCTATTATATATGTGTATATTGATATATTTCCTAATATGAATATGTGTGAAATGGTGGTGAAATTATATTGTTAGTCATTTCTTCTTACATATATCATGATGTTTGATGGAGAAAAGATAAAACTGTTACAATAAGCATGTATTTTGTGTTTTACTACTCTGTTTATATCATCTTAGTTAAATAGCTATAGAAACACTCAGCAAGTAATATATAATAACTGTTTTATTCGAACTCTCACAAAAACAACAAAACCAATAGCAACTTGTTTCACAAAATCAGCAAAACCTTACTGATTGGCAAAATTATCTTCAAGAGTGAGTTTAAGTACTGCACATTCAAAACATTTATTTTCTATCAAAAATCATTTGGGAAAGCTTAAGAATGATTTCTGTTTTTCTTTTTTTTAACACTGAAAGAACACAGCTTTAAAGATTTGATTGTTAATTATAGTTCTAGAAAAATCACTCATGTTGTGTCTCATTTCAGACTAATGAGAATTTGGCATCAAGATAGTATGAAAATTGTTAGCAGTCGTGAGATTCTACTTCCTCAGCCTTTTGTATTGTTAAGACAGTTACTATCATTTGCAGTCCCCACCTTCTGTTCTAGAAGATGAAAGAAATATGACAAAATGAGAGAGAAGGAGAGGGAGAGAGAAGGTCAAGGAGAGAGAGTGGAAAAAAGAGAGAGATAAAGAGGAAGAGAGAGAAAGAGATTAGTCTTAAAGAGAAATTGGGAACCTGGTGATTGCCATATTCTCAGATACTTAATGTTTTAAAAACTATGCTGGCAAAGGTAAAATAAAACATACTAATTAGCTTATGAATCTGGACAATATTATAATTTAAAGACTGGAAATTTCATGTTCTTTTTTTTTTTTACAAAAAATAAAAATCTAAGTCTCTTTTAACTATATTGAGAAATTGAAGATCAGTATTATGTAAGATTACTAGATTAGATCAGAGACCACAAATTGATTTTTAAAAATCTATTTAATTGTTGCACTTGTCCTTTTTAAAACATTCTTCTTTTCATCATTTTCCAGGCTGGCTTTCTAAAAATTTCAGTTCTAACCCCAGGTGTAAAAGATCCGAGTGAAATTAGGGGAAAGTAACAATAACAAATTTCAATGCAATTCTGTAGAGAGACTCTGCTTTCATCTATTCCTGTGGGTATATGCAGGTAATGGTTTTCTTTAAAGATTTATAAGTGTTCCTAAGAAATTCTACTCAATTTTAAGTTTTGTGTCCTAATTAGAAAATTCGGAGAGACCAATACAGTTTGGGGGCTGAAAGGAGAATATACAGACATAATCAATAAAAGATAATGACTTAAAACATTCAATTTAAAAGAATAGATATGTAAGTACAAATGAAATTCTAAATTCTCCTGCCTTTATTTTTATTAGAGCAATGTAACTTAAATTGGTTCAACAAAAAGAAAGGGAATAAATTGTTATCTAACTTACAAGAATACCTGAAAAACCATGAGAAAATGGGAATGAAGTTAATCTAAAAAATAGACATAAAGTATTGAAGATCAGCTGAACACATTTGTGGCAAAATCTGGCATCTTCATAAAATGTTGGGGAATTGTTTAGCCCTGAATTCCTCTCCTCACAGTAAATCATGTCAAAATTTCTTAGATCTTGGTCTTGTTTCTGTTATTCCTCACACTACCATTCCTTAATTTACAATCTTACTACTTTTTTGTTTTTAATTGTTTAATCAATTAGATGTGTTGAAGCTTAAATTTATTTGAAGTATTATTAAAAGCTCTGAATATGTAAACTGTTTTCTGTGAATCCAAGTACAATTTTATTTTGAAAAAAACCAAGTTTTGTAAGGGGATAAGATGAATTAATCATATTTTACAATAATGCAG
Organism: Cuniculus paca; assembly: GCA_004365215.1. NCBI lineage: Eukaryota > Metazoa > Chordata > Mammalia > Rodentia > Cuniculidae > Cuniculus > Cuniculus paca. The sequence continues at coordinate 7,114 of RJWT010019281.1, forward strand.
AACATAAATAATTTCATTTCTGGAAGTCACAGGAGTGGATATTGTCCTTCCATCTACCGTATAGGTGAATATTCCTATGAGGACTGTAATTTCTCAATTCTAAGATGCTTTCAGACATCAGCTAAGCCATAAACTTATTCCTTTTTGTGAGAAACCACATCAACATGCACAGCAAGTTAGGTTAAATCTTAATTTAAGAAACATTAAATGAAAAAAATAATTTAAAAAGTAGAAAATTAAAATGATATTTTAGACTGTATTTCAGTGTTATTTTTTATTAAAGTGAATAACCTCAGGGAAGGATAGTACAGCCTTCCTTAGGTGTACTGTCCATCCATTCATATACAGAGAGCAGATTAAAATAGAAGATAATTTATCTTGAAAAAAATAAAACAGAAGAAACATCCACATGCACACATGGCATAAAGTTGGTGAGAGCACAAAAACAGAAAAACAGAAAAACTTCTGCATCAAGAGACTCACTAAATGAAATATATTTTACAGTGGTAGTAATTTGTGGCTGATAATAGTCACAATACTTTGGGCTAGAATTTACTTTCTTCACTACCAAAAAATTTAAAAGGTTTGCCAAGCAAACTGATAATGTAAACAAGGAAAGCATTTGTCCCACTAAGATTGAAGGTCAGCAATCTTTTCAAGGCTTGGAAATAGAGCTATTAAAAAGTAAATGAGCTTGCGGTAAATGATTCTTATCTCTAAAAGTATTTAGGAGCTCCCCTTAGATTCGAAGACCAGCTTAACATTTACTATTTTGTTCAGCGGTCCTTTGCAATGGTCCTGAAATCTGACTTCTCACAGTCAGTGAGTCCCGATTGTGAATGCCTTGATGCGGCCATGGCTTTGCACTTGTTATGAAGTCAGGTATCCAGGAGCCAGTGAGAGTTACTGGCTCTGAGTACTATCTCCTTCCCTCATCAAGTTAGACTTGGGAGTCTCTTTTCTCTATCCCTACAGCACAGGGTTAATAGATCAGTAAAAGCAAGAGGCCTCCTGACTTGATTTACTGTTAGATGTCCCGCTTTAGGCTGTAAACTTCTCTAGTCCAGTATAATACATACATAACTGAATATCTTAGTAACAAAAGACAATCTAGGATCATGTAGGTGACTGAAAGTGTTGAAATGACTTAAACAAGTGTTATTTAGGATTGTGCATTTATAAAACATATACTTTAGGTGAGCTTCAGGTAGATATGGGTCAAAAAAGAGGTCACCCTCAGCTGTGGTTAGTGATCATGCCAGTTAGCGGTGGCATAAATTTAAATCCAAAGTATGCGAAAAGTTAACAAATAATGAAGAGTAATACTTTCAATGTCAAGTTTTTTTTATCAACTTAGCAAAAGCACATTCAATAGCATACCATTAAAATTATACATATGTTTTAAAATAGTACAAAAATTTTATCTAATAATTTTGTTTTCTCCATGTGCCGGACTTGGAGAAAATTTAAATATCTATCTATATCTATCCATACATCTATGTATATTTATAATATATGTCTATATATTTATAATATATATCTTTGAAATATACCACTTCACTTGATTTGTTAGTTTTATGCAGTGCAACTTTGTTTTATACTCAGTACATGAAACAAGCTAGAAAATCATAGGAATAGGTGCCAAGTATATCTTTTGCTCCATGGCAGATTATATTTTCAAAAATCAAAAATGCAAGCCAGTGCTTTTCAATGACAAAATGTTGACAAGTTGAGTATATATGGAATTTGAAGTTGCTCAGCAGTGTTATTATTTATTGGATAAACCAATCACTTGAAATCTGTCCTTGCCATAAAAGAATCACACCTTTCTATGATTTTCTTTCTTATTCCTATTTCTAAACACATACCCCATTTATAACTCAACAAGTTGCAATCAGTTTCTGGTTAACTGATTTAAAGAAGCCATGTTTAGTTTTATTATTTTTCTTTAAGATGCAGTAGAGTGTCCTGATTTCTTTTTCTTTTTGTAATTTCATGACTATGTCTTGACGGTCAGGAGCAGACAACAGGCTTCTGCTATAATTTACTTTTTAATAGAAGAAAGGATGCTTTTCTTCCACAATAGATATCCCTGATCACTTGCATCACAGCGTGAAGCTCCTGTCAATTCCTAACTAACAACAAAAGAATAGAAAAAAACTGAACACACAGGGAGTAAAATGCCATTTCACACTGGGTGCTCTGTAAATGTGAGCCAACTCACACAAATCCTTCAGGCGTCAGTAGAGATGGAGCCGAACCAGGAGAGAAGAAAATATATCCAAATAGAGAAAGTTTGCTCAGCAAATTGGAATTCAAGCCTAAAATTGAAAAGTTTGACTTAAGTCTACTGCAAAGGGTAGATTTCACCATTATTCATTTTTGTTAAAATTCAGTTTATTAAATGTTGGTGTTCGTTACAAAGTCTTTGCATATTTCCAATCTCTCCTTCTACTTCTTCTTCTGACATAATAATTATCACTCAGGTAAATGGGAATAAAAGCATAATGCTAAATATTTGAACAATCTCATCTGAGTTTGCTCATGGATCAAGTAAAATATAATCTTCTACATAATTATAGCTCAATGGGGAAAATAAAATTTAGTGTTCATTGTTCCAAAGCAAATACCATTTGTGTCAGTGTACAATGTGTTAAATTTAATAAAAATGGTTTCATTGTAAATTAAACACTATTACTTTAAACATTATGTAATATTATTTGATCTTTGAGTATCAAACACATGATTGTGAAAGTGTTTTGTAATCTGAATATTGAATTTAATATGAGAGAAGACTTACAGCTGCTAATGAAAACTCAAAAAAGTGAAGTTAATAATATATTAAAAACTATTTATACCTGGTCACCCAAAATGAGACATACAGTTTTGTTTCTAAATTCTGATTGGCAACATTACTTATTAACATGTGAGAGACCTTTCAGGCGGAACTTTATTGGAAACAATAAGAGTTCTCAGCTGGGCATAGTGGCACACGCCCATAATCTCAGCATTCAGGAGACTGAGACAGGAGGATCACTGCAAATTTAAGACCAGCTTGGGCTACATAGCAAGACCCTGTTTCAAAACGCAAAGCGAAACAAAAATCAAATTTTCTATAAATTATATGATTCTTCAATCATACAGTAACAAAGATATATTTAGTTTTAAGCCTCATGAGGCAGTATAATGATTACTATTTTTAAAATAGTCTTTTTGTCATATTTGTAAAAAGATTTTATGAGAATTTCCAAGTTATAGACAACTACAAGAAAATCAAACTCAAATATATTCTCTTGAAAGTATTTAGTGAGTGACTAGTATGCACCAGGTGCTGAACTTCGTGTTGATTATTTAGGGGTAAATAGCAATATCTTTATTTCCTCTTACACTCCAGTGCTTGACTATCAGAGTGTGTGTTTGTGTGTGTGTGTGTGTGTGTGTATATATAAAACCATTCTTAATGTATTTTATTTGTGTTGCTTTAGTTTTTCTTTACATACTTTTCCCATTTAATATTTCCTTAATTTAATAAAATACACTCAAAACAATTTTTCATCATGGCATTTAGTAGAACCTCATTAATTATTTAAACTTTGCTGCACTCTTAACATTTTAGATTTGCTCAGGTGCTTACTCTATTAGATAATGGAGTAAAATGTACTTGGACATACTTTGATTATTCCTTTGTGATAGAACTTTGAGTGTGGAATTTCTAGATCATAGATTATGAATAGTGTAAAGCCCCGGATGAGTGACATCAAATTGACTTTTAGAAAAGCTGCAGCAAACACATGTGCCAAAAGTTGTGTGCAGACTATCATCGTATCAAACATTTCTAAACTGTGAATATTATCTTATTTCATAATATGTGATTATTTCATCCAAGAAAGACATCTACGTATTTTGTTCCTCATGATTAATTAAATTGAATGTAGTTGATTACAACTTGGAATTTCTGCACCTTTGAATTCAGTCTGTCATTGAAAGTTCTAACAGTGGTTTTAGAGTTTGTACTTTACAACTAAATCTCACCAAGTTACACTCTACAGGTATATGTTACAAGTGTCATTTTTCATCCCTGTTTTATTGAACTTTCTCTTACTGACTACAAATTTAAATTCTTTCTTTTAAATTCTTTATAATTCTTCCTTCGGTGAATTTATTTAGTATCTAGCTATATATGTATTCACTTGCATCTACCTATCTATACCTTTATATTTTTATCCATATAGGACATATTTTTCCAATTATGTTTGCATTAAAACTCTTTACTTGTCCACTGATTTCAGACCTCCACTTATATAACAGGTTTTCATATTGTTATGACCTTTCTGTTCTCTTTTGTTCCTGTGTTAATAACATGACATTTGTATTAAGAAGGTGTAGTAGTTTCTTTCAATAGATAGAATAAGCAAACCTTTTTCTTTGTTCTTTTGTTAAAATTTAATTAGATCTCGTAAACCTCAGGAATTCTGTGTGAGTTGGAGAACATAATCAAAGAAACAACAAACTTTTAAATCTCATTAGGATTAAGTCTGTCTTTTAATAATAATACCTCCTTCTGGATTCAGAGTTTTTCAGTGGAAATTCCTTCATTCACTCGTATGTGCAGCATTATCAGTGAGTCCAATGTCTGGAAGGACTATACTCAGATTTTGGTTCTTAACCCTTTGCAATAAATGTGCTTCCTGAATTTCCCCCTTCTGTATCATGCAAATACTGAAGTGTAATTTAAATAAAACATTAGAATATAGATGGGATAAAATTCTAAATAAAATTTATTTTAAAACTTTTACATAATAAGTTTATACACATAGGTAAATATACATACACACATACATATAGATGTCCCTTCCTTTCCCCACCATTTATGAACGAAAATATCCACACCATAATAATCACAGTTCCTAAATATTAAAAAACTAATGTCAATTATCAATTTCCATGACTTCATAAGGCAGAGCTCCTATTTAGCATTTTACAAATTAAATCGCCTTTGTCATTGGTGAAAATTGAGGATTACTTGAAAACATGCAGATATCTTTTTTCTTTCATTTCTTTGGAATTATGTCTTCTGTAGCTTTTTCATTATACATTCAACCTTTCCTTCTTCACACTGGGAATAGTTTCATTACTAGAAAAATAAATATTTACAATTTTTTTAAATTTTTATTTTGTAAAGAATACAACCAAACAAAATAAAACAGAGTAGAGTCAATCACAATAAAACAATGAACATGGTACATGACTTCTAAACAGGGTAAAAAGCAATCAATAATGGCTACCATAATGCCTCTTATTATCTTCAATATAAATGCCATCAGGGATAAATAAAATTAAACAAAACAGAACAACATAAAACCATCAGGGATAAATAAAATCAAACAGGGATACCATCAGGGATAAATAAAATCAAACAAAACAGAACAACATAAAACCAGTAAAAACAAAACAAAACAAACAAAGCAGAACAATGTAAGCAATACAGAGCTTCAAGATACCAGTAAAATAGCAGTGGCTACCATAATGCTTCTTGTTATCTTCAGAATAGTTACCTACACCTTCCGACATAATACAATCAAACAACACAGAATAGAGTAAAATCAATCAGAACAACACAATGAAAGCAAAACAGTTTCAATACAAGATAGTTGGATATTCTCAATGATTGTAATTACATATTTTGTTATCTTTAAAATATCTCCCCATGCCATCAAGTATAATAAAATCAAACAAATCAGAATAAAACGAAACTAATCAAAACAATGAAGACAATATGAGTTTCAAATCATGATAATAGATTAACAGTGGTCACTTCCTTTTTTACGTAATTCCTCTCTTTGACTTCACCAATATGTATTGTGCATTTTGGATCCCACTAACTCCTTTGGTTTGTTACACTAGTGAGACAACACAAAATTCACCCATGTAACTCTGAACCATTTAATCCATGAGCATGATCTCAAGTTGCCTCTATCCACCTACAAGAGCCTTGAGATTATCTTCCTTTATAGCTGAGTAGGTTTCCACCACATAAAATGCCATGTCTTTCTTATCCATTCTGCAGTTGATGGGTAAGTTACCCTACTTTTGTTTTTTTTTGTTCTGGCTTCCTGTCACATAGGGTGTTGTTCTCTCTCCTTTGACTTTCAGTCTATGAATTTTCTTTCTAGTTAAATGTGTTTCTTGTATAGAGCATATTGATGGATCCTGTCTCCTAATCCACTCTGCCTGTGTTTCTTTCTATTGGTGCATTGAGGCCACCTACCGTAATAGTTATGACCCTCTTGCACTGCATTGTCTCTGCCATGCTATTTTCCTGCCATTGGCTCCCTATTTTTCCTCTCCATTCAATCAACTCCCCCCACTTGATGGTCTGCCTCTGCCATTGTTCCTGAAATGATGATCCTTTTTATCTCTCTCTAGAATGTCCTTTAGTATTCCTTGTAGGGTTGGTTTGGTGGTCATGAATTCCTTGAGTTGTTCTTTGTCATGGAAGTATCTTGTTTGTTCATTAATTTTGAAAGAAAGTTTTGCAGGGTGCATCAGTCTGGGTTGGAAGTTATTTTCTTTCAGGACTTGGCAATACTTCACTCCAGCCTTTTCTTTTTTTGTTTTTTTTTTCTGGCACCAGGGATTGAACTCATGACCTTGCGCTTGCCAGGCAGGAGCTTAGGTCGCTGAGCTAGATCCCCGGCCCTCCAGCCTCTTCTTGATTTGATGGTTTGTGTTGAGAAGTCTGCCATGATTCTGATGAGTTTTCCTTTATAGGTGATCTGTTTCTTTTCTCTAAAACCTTTATTGTTCTGTTCTTGAGTTGAATTTCTGGGATCTTGATTATGATATGTCTGGGTGTAGATTTGTTTTGGTTATGGCTAGCTGGAATTTTATATGCCTCACTTATTTCCATGTCATTTCCTTTTTCCATGCTTGAGAAGTTCTCCAAAATTATTTCTGTCAATAGGGTCCTGATGTAATTTGTCTTGACCCCTGCTTTTTCACTCAGATCATCTATTCTTAAGTTATGTTTGAATTGTCTTGCAGCCATTGAATTGTTACTTCATGAGTCCTTGTTATTTTTAAGAGATCTTTCCTTTCACGATCACGAGCTGCAAACCTGTCTTCAAGGTTTGAAAGTCTTTCTTTAGTTTTCTTCATGTTAACTTGCCAGCTTTCAAATGAAGTTTTAATTTTCTGGATATCTCTTTGAATCTGTTTCATGCATTCTAAATCTCTTATATTGTTTATTCATAGTTTCCATGATTTTCCTATGCTCCTCTATTGTTTTTTAATCTGTGCCTTCTTTAGGGATGCTTAGTAATTCTTTTATTATGTTTTTCATTTCTTCTTTTACCTGGGATGGAATTTCTGTTCTAATTTCTCTTATAGCTTCATGAAGTTCTTTACTTCAGTTGACATCACTTCAGACATTTCAGGTGTGTGACTCCTAATCTCTTCCATGTTTACCTTTCCTGGACTTGCACTGATTGAGTTGGATGCCAGATATTGCCTTTTCCTTCTTTGTGTTGACATACTCCTGATTTCTTCCATACACATGGATAGTGTGGTCCCAGGCACTTTCAGCATTGGCTACAATTTCTCTGAAGCGAGACTGTTTGGCTTTTCTAGCCAGTGCTGGCTACAGGTATCTGATGGTCAGCACCCGTGCTTCTGTACTCAGCTGGATACTGGCCTACAAAGGCCCTTGGAGTTTCCATGGGAGTGGAAATGTTCAGGGCCTGCGGATCTAAGCTGGTTAGGAACCTACATGATGTTGTTTGGAGTGCACATGGGAGCGGAACTCAGTCCAAGCAACTTCTGCAGGTCCACCCCCAACTTGGAGCTGCTGGAAGAAGCCAACAGCAGACCTGGCCCCAGGCTTATCCTACCTGACTCCAAAATGGCTCCCCGCCAATAGCTTTCTCCCATGGGGGGATCACGTCCCCTGCACTCACCACCAGCCATTGCGGATCTCACTCTCTTTCACCCCCATGCCTCTCTGCAGAGACCTCTTGGGTCGCTCTGCCACTGTGACCACAACCATGCTTCCCCAGGCTCAACAGCTCCTCCTGCAGGGTGAGTATGGCTCCAAGCTAAGGTGCTGCCAGCTACCACCTTCTTCTTTAAGTTTTTCTTGTTACTCTCTGTGGGCTTCAATTCATATTTTAGATTCTTCCTGGGTCCAGGGGACCCACTTCCTTCCTTCTTGTCCTCTCCTTGATGTTGTATTCCAGCATCTGAACTGTTTCTCTCAGAGAGACTGTTTACTCTGCAGCTTACTGTTCTGCCATCTTTCCATAAGTGTGTCAATATTTATGATTTTAATTTGTCTTCATCTGACCTCTTTACTAGAAAATATTTTAATTCTTGATTGTTACTGTTACAATATAGTACAGAGCACAAGAACAAAATAAATATCTATGATTTTAAAAATTGAGTATTTTGCAGTGTCTTTATTTTCCATCTGTTAGTCTTTGTTAAGGTGTCTCTTCAGGTTGTCATCACATTTATAAATTATATTTTTTATTTAATTTTTTTTTTTTGCGGCACCGGGGATTGAACCCATGACCTTGCACTTGCCAGGCAGGTGCTTAGGCCACTGAGCTAAATCCCCAGCCCTTATTTAATCTTTAAAAAATTTGTTTTGTGAGCAGGATATATTTATTGAGAGAAAGAAAGCTTCTGTCTGAGAGAGAGAGAGAGAAGGGGTCCCAAGTGGGTTGCCAAAGATTCTAGCTTTTTGAGAGACTTTTATAGAGTAAAACCATGAAGTGAGATGGGTTCAAGTTGGGGAAACCTGGGAACTTGCAAGGCAAACAGGCATAAGGTGGGACAGGACTATGGTCAACCAATAAGATTAATCATTCAGGTAAAATTGACCACATCAGGGATGAATAGGGAAGTGAGTCACATAGCAAGCGAGCATTCTTAAGGATCAGTGACTCTTTTTATATTGAATTGGGATGGTCAAGGTGATCCATATCTATTTAGAATGTCAGTCCCTAATGTTTCTACTTAAGGTGTGGTTGTATTTGTTTTGCCTTGTCTTGAGACCTGGCTTATAGTGGGAGGTGTCTGTCTCCTTCAAGGTCACAAGACCTCTGGTCATCTGTGTCCACTTTCTCAAGGACCTGGCCCTAGCTGACTGCCTATAATATTTCTAACTAACTCAGCTACCTGCAGCATTCCCCCCTCTGAAGAAGTATCCTGAACTGCCATGAGGAAGAAACAGGCAATGACTGATCTGGTTTCTTCAGGCTGAAAGGGGTCGTAGTTGCTGATCGGCAGTCAGAGATATTCTATAGAGGGTCTATCTATAGGCCCTCGATAGACACCAGACAATTTCATCTTAGATGGGCATACAGCTGTAAGTCTAGAGGAGACAAATCCAAAGAAACAATTAAGTATGCATGGCCCGAATAGTAGACTCAACAGAATAATTATGAGTATAGTTAAAAAAGATTTCCACCAAGAGGAGTTAGTGATTGCTTCTCATAAGGAGGAAAAGGATAGGGTCCAGAGAATTTTAGAATCTGACATGTCATTAATTTGTCATCTAATATCTTGAACAGCTATTGAGATATTTGCAGAAGGATCAGGAATGTACACACAGTATTCAGTTTTTACAATTGCACAAGTGCCCCCCTGCACTGCTGTTAGAATGTCTAATGCCATCCTATCTTGGAGGACAGCCTGTCTCATTAATTTTACTTCTTCATTTAGGAGAGAGAGACCAGCATCAGTGTCATTTAGGGCTCATTGAGCATAGTTAGTTAAGGCCTCGATGTGTTGCATGACATCTTCTAATCCTAGGGAAGGAATAAAGATAGAGGCCAAATGATCACACCAGTGAAACATGCTTCTGGACCATCGATGTTGTTGGTGGGGTAGATTTGCAGGTTTGTTGATACTTTTGACATTCCTGCCTTGTAACCAGGTGAACCCTAATGTGCATCTTCCTGACTACCCCCTGGATGGATAGTAAATTATATTTTTTATTAGTGTATATTTGTGGACTATAATAACTATATTCATTGTGGGGGATTGGAACATGTGCATATTTAAAAGAATAATGTTAAAACACTCATGTTCAATGAAATGTAAATACAGCTGACACTGAAAGTTTATCTGAATATTACTGAAATAAAATATCTACCAAGCAGTTGGATATGGGAATCAGAAAATAAGTGTGGCATCAAGGTAGAAATATTTGGAAGTAAAACTACAGTGGTTTGCTACCTAAACTTCTGCATGATTTGTACAAGTCTCTTATCTGACACCTATTTAGATTATTGTCATCACTTCATACTGTTATTCTCTTTCACTCCTGTGGTCAAAGCACATGAAAGTTCTTCATATCATAAAATATATAAAGGTAAAACTGTCTTATAAATTTTATTCTAGCTCTTAATTTTTATGGAGTATTATTTCTGTCTCCCTTTGCATTTTTGTTTCTCTATTTAATATGGTTTGTTTACTTTGCATCATTAGTATTAGAGTTGGTCTTGAATGATAGAATTTATCTATCAATATGAAAGTAGACAAGATTAATCAGGGAGTTTTGAGAGAGAGAAACAAGAAGTTTCTGATAGAACCATATATAATATTGTTTCTTGGTAAGGTAGGAAATTTTCAAAGACCAAAAAAGGGATCCTAAATATAGCTTAAAATCCATAATCAGAAAAATAAAATTCCAAGTTGAAATCATTGAGAAAGAAAAATAATGGTAATGTTAACATATATTATTATTATTTTAAAATGTGTTATAGGAAGAGAAATTATAAGATGAAAATGTGGCACCTGGATTGAGTTTATTTATTTATTGACTTTGTCTTGTTTTGTCTCAAGCTAAGCAAGACTGAGTTTTTTAAAATCTTACCCAGGATACACTGGGTAAGTGAGAAGTGATAAAGACACTGAGTTGGCCTGGCATGGTGGTGCATGCCTACAGTTCCAGTTCTAGGAAGCTAAGACAAGAGCATTACCTCAACTTTGAGGCCAGCTTGGGCTAAATAGTGAGTTCAAGGACAGCCTGAACTACATAGAAAAACCCTGTCTCAAAAAAACAAATAAACAAACAAAACAAAAAAAGACACTGAGTGGAAACTTTTCCTTAGACCTGATGAAACAGTGTCACCCTTAAATTTTTCATTTTAAGAGAAACACAGAAAAGATGGGGGTTAGGTACCTTTTTAATCTTAGAGGCAATAAATTTGGGATGTTTTTATGACTAAGCATAAAAGATGATCTGTAAAATAGGAACCAAATTGATTTACTCAAAAAGGTTAAAGAGCTATACGCTTGAGAGAAATGGAAAATAAAGTCTATTAAGCATATTTTAAGCAAGGGGTTGTTGA